>JARKIC010000404.1:0-281447 GCA_029378375.1 Mycena olivaceomarginata | reverse complement strand
CTTCAGTCCGCAGGGTAGTTCCCTACCCTTGTATCATTACTCTGTGATCACAACCCATCTGGCTATATCGAGACCGTATACCAGTCCTTAGAAATAAGCCTATACTGTAATCCGACTATTCCTGAAATGCGCAAAATGTGCGGTGTTTAGGTATAGACGGATTCCAGACAGTTCACCGTCAAGGTCGCCGGCGTTGCCGCTTGGCCCCACCCGAGAACAAGAAGGATGTGCAGCAGTTCCTCAGCTTCACGAACTTCTACCGGAGGTTCATCCGGGTGTTCTCGGACGTCACTTGGCCACTTTTCGACCTGACGAAAAAGGGCGTGGCCTGGACCTGGACCGCTGATTTGTGTGCTCAGGACCTACGTTAGAAACATGAACTAATCAACCACGTTGGTTACACGGTGTAGAAACAGTGCTATGACTGCCAGAAACAGCCGATGAACCATCCAAGCGATCTTAGATACACGTTTCCAAGATCCCGACGAGTTACAGCCCCTAGTACAGGGCCTTGTAAAGGTTGTAGGAGGAGGTTTCAGATCTCAGAAACTGAGATTGGAGCAAAGTGCGAGTAATAACGTTTCAAGACACGTGGAAACAGAGTTTCCAGGCAAGGTTTAGATACAAGGCTTCTCAGCAGATAGGTAGAGGACGTTATGAAGGCCCAACTAGCTAGTTTATAGTCCAGTGGACTCAGGTGATTGCATGTTTCTCAATGCAATTGCGTTTCCAGAGTTTTCCCCGAAGGTACTTTCCAGACCCCGCACTCAGCTACGTTTCCAGAGCTTTCCCCTGAAGGTACTTTCTAGACCCCGCATACAGATACGTTTCCAGAGCTTTCCCCGAAGGTACTTTCCAGACCCCGCACCAGATACGTTTCCAGAGCTTTCCCTGAAGGTACTTTCCAGACCCCGCACTCAGATGCGTTTCCAGAGCTTTCCCAAACCGGTACTTTCTGAACCCCGCTTCCACACAAGTTTATAGTCAAGTAGACTCAAAGCAAACAAGTTTATAGTCAAGTAGACTCAAAGCAAACAAGTTTATAGTCAAGTAGACTCAAAGTTTATAGTCGGATAGACTCAAAGTTTCCCAGTCCCTTTAACCGAATCCAAGAGAGTCCAACCGAATCAACACAGTCAACAGAGTCTAACAATTCCAGGCCAAGGCCCAAGTGCGTTTCCAGAACGATATATGATTCAGAAACAAAGAAGATCTCAATACAATGCTACTCTATAAGAGTGCGCTCGATTGAGGGACACAGATCCACACCCAGGTGCAAGCTTACTGCATGGTGGAACAACAATACTGCCCAGATCACACCCTGGCAGGTGGATACTGGTCAGATTGTGCCCAAGCGTAGACAGAAACGGCTGCTAGCGGTGGGGGGATCCTGTGTCCATCGTCGAAACACCTCCAGATACTTATACAGATGCCAAGACCACACTTACAAACCGAAAACATAATCCCAGTGAGTCAATTGTCCGTTTATCCGTCTCTTTAACCGTGTTTCCGTCGGTTGTTCTTCCGAGAATCGCCTCCCATTGGTTCCCAAGAGCGAGCACACCATGTTCCCTTGACAATTACATAGCAGAAACCTGTCAGCAACACCCCTGGATTACTCAGGGGTGCGCAGATCACTGATAGATCAGCACTGCACTTGCTCGACATGTTTCTGCCTTCTGCTCAACTCTCCCCTCTGTTTCCAATGCAGAACTTGATAGTACTCCTTTGTAGCTTTCAGGAGATACCCATTTCTGAGGAACTTCCCAAAAAGGGTTCTTGGAAAAAGAGCCTGTGAACGTTTCTGGAGTTGTGATCCGGACCTTCAAATAGCCAATAACCTGTTCGGTGTATCCGCATTTGATAGAAACCGGCACCCCAGTACCCCGACTCCACTCGTGACCTAACACGACCTCTAGACGCCTCAAAAACAACACATACATTGCCCAACTCCCATTCCCCTTGACCCGTTTCCGTTGTTTAAGTGGATGTTGGAAACAAGTCAAACGAAGTTCCTTGACTTGTTATTGGCTGCACATTCCCCTACAGTTTTCAGGGTGAGACTTGCCAATGGATGTTCTAATGCCTTAGAGCATCCACCCGTTTCTCTGTGGTTCGCCCAACAGCTACCAGGAACCAGTACTGTTATATAGAAACAACAGTTACAGTAATAAGTCTGATCAGAAACACGCAAAATGACGTGTATCTAACCATGGCCCCATTTACTGGCTTATCAACCGCTGCCTCGGCCGCCGCGTTCCAAGCCCTCAAGGACGCGGTGACCACGGAGCCCATCTTGGTCCTCCCGGACAAATCTCGGCCATACCGGTGATAAGCCAGTAATTGGGCCATGGTTAGATACACGTAATTTTGCATGTTTCTGATCGTGCTCATTGCTGAAACTGTTGTTTCTATGCAACAGTCCTGGTTCCTGGTAGCTGTTGGGCGAACCACAGAGAAACAGGTGGAAATTCTAAGGAATTAGAACGTCCATTGGCTAGTCTCGCCCTGAAAACTGTAAGGGAAACGTGCAGCCAGATAATAAGTCAAGGGACTTCTTTTGACTTGTTTCCAACATCCATTTAAACAACGAAACGGGTCAAGGAACGGGAGTTGGCAATGTGTTGTGTTGTGTTGGGACGCTAGGGGAGACGTTTTTGGTCACGAGTGTTTTTGGTTGCCAGAGTTGCCGGTTTCCATCGAATGTGGATACACCAAAACAGGTGGTCGGCTATTCTGAGGATCCGGATCACAACTTTAAAGGTGTTCTAAGGTTCTTTCTCAAGACCCTTTCTGGGAAACCCTAGAGAAAACGGGTATCTACCGAGACCTACAAAGGAGTACTATCAAGTTCCGTGCTTGGAACCAATGGGGAAACTTGAGTTGAAGCAGAAACAGGTCGAACGAGATACAGTGCTGATCTATTGGTGATCGACAACCCCTCTGAATAATATAGGGGTGCTGCTGACTGGTTCCTGCCTCGTAATTGGCAAGGGAACATGGTGTGCTCGCAGTTGGGAACCAATGGGAGGCGACGCTCGGAAGAACAACCGACGGAAACGTGGTTAAAGAGGCGGATAAACGGACTTTTGACTCATTGGGATTGTGTTTTGGGCTTTATAACAGTGCCTTGGCGGTTGTATAAGTATCCGAGGGTGTTTTCTACGATGGACACAGCATCTTCCCCCAAACTAGTAGGCTATACGCTTGCACATTGGGTTGATCTGGGATCCTCGGTGAATGCACTCTTATAGAGTAGCACTATTAGTCGAAATCTTAATTGTTTCTGAATCATATATTATTCTGGAAACACACTTGGGCTTTGCCTGGAAACTGTCTGAACTCTGAGAATCTGTGGAACTGGGACTCTGTTGAAAGAAATGTTATTGTTGTTGTTGCAGAGCGGGTTTCAGAAAGTACCCGTCAAAGGGAAAGCTTTGGAAACGTGACTGCTGGTGTTGCTCAGAAACTACCTCTAGTAGGGAAAGCTCTGTGAACGTTCTTGGCCTATAAACTAGGGGCCTTACTTGAGTCTAAGGACTACTTTAAACTTGTTTCTCTGTCGCTTGGACACACACACACGCTGCGAAGCTATAAATCTACTTTGTTTGGAACAATGTTTCCCACTGTGTCTAGAAACATGTTCTACACAGTTTGCTCTACTGTCTCTTTGAGATACGGAACCTCTCCCTACAACCTTTACAAGGCCCTGTACTAGGGGCTGTAACTCGTCGGGATCTTCTGGAAACGTGCATATATTGCCGTTTGATTTGTTTGTTTTTGGAACAGTCTCTGGACTGTTTCTATGCCGCTCTCCAGTCAAGTGGGGTTATTTGTGTGTTTCTTATATAGGTTCTGAGCACATCAATCATCGGTTTCCGTGGCATTGGAGGACCTAGGAGACCCAACGTCCGGTTTCCTAGTCCTGAATGTCATCATATCCAGTGGTTCAAACCCCAATCGGTTTGCAACCAGTCATGTACTTCGTGTAGGCTTCTGTGTCAGCTGTTGGTGCATCCAGGGGACTAGGATCCATCTGTACAGGTTCCTAGTTCCTAATGTCTTCTGTATCCCGTGGCGCAGACTCCCCAAGTCTGCGGCTTTAGAATCCAAGGCAGGGTTTCAACCGTGAGAAGCTCACGTGGTGGCATCATGAGAGTACCGTGCCACTAAGACGTATCTGTATCCATATGGACACATCGCGCGAAAAGTAGAACCCGGGTGATTCATCACACAGAGGCAGAAATATCAGTGCGGAGGACACAGCTTTTGAGCAGGCAAGACCATGGCAGTGGTGATAGATGCAGTGGACAAGTATGGTGCCAGTGCACAGCTGTTTGATCCACACACTATGGTCTGAGTGGGAGCTGAGTAGAAGGAAAGGGTGGAACTAGGTTTGATTGGCAATGGGAGCAAGCTAAGGAATGGTGAAGGGGATTGGGCAGAAATAGCCAGAAGAATGGGGAATTGAGCATGCAGGGAAGGCTGGAGGAAGAGGAAAGGGAGTGAGCTGGGGACAGTGCAAATAGAGGCAGGATGATCCGACGGGGATGTGTGGGGAGGCATGTGGGGCATGGAGGGGCATGGAAAGTGGGGCAGAATGATCCGACGGCGATCTGCGGGGATGTGTGGGGAGGCATGTGAGTGTGCTGGGGCAGCATTCAGATGAAGGCGGGGCAGTATGGGGATGTTCACAGGGGCAGGGCAGCTGATGGGGATCAACCAACTACACCACACTCAGACTCAAACTCGTCGGCTAGTGCAGACGAGTTGCACTAGTGTGGTGTGAGTTGGAGGAGCATGGCGCATCTGCATGCCACTTGCACCATTGTCGGTTCGGTCACTGTGGTGTGTCTGCATGCCACTTGTGCCACTGTCAGTTCGGTGCCATGAGGCCTTCACATTCTCATTATTTCATTGTTGATTCAAAGACTCCATGTATTTTAATGCAGAAAGTACATGTACGTAGGTAATTCATTTGATGATCGGCATGGACACCGAACCACAACTGTAAATCACTGAGGAAGGAATAAGCAAAAAGGCAATGACAGACAAACACAACACAGGAACTCACCTGTTTACTCCTTGGCTTTTTTTTCCCTGCTTTGAACGGCAGTTTCCAACAGTTTCCAATGCACGTTTGGTCGGATTCCGAGTGCATGAACAATGAACAATGTTGCATTCATTGATGTCGGCGTTCAAGGTCTTGATGAGAGGAGGTGAGATGACTTGGAGAGCAGCGGGGAACGAGTGTGGGCACGACGCAGGGGGGGGAGTAAAATTGGAAGCTCAGACTCGGTGGAAACAGTGTCCCATATCCCAACCTTCGAAAACGATCCCCCAGCCCCGGTCGAAGAAGATGGGTTGAGCAAGTCGGGCCCGCTGGCATTCCAGTCGCGCTGACTCGAGGGGGCAACGAAATGACCACCACCCTGAATCACGTTCGCAAAGAGCCAATCTAACTCGCCAGTACCGCTGGACTGAGACTCTGTGCCCCCGGGATTATTGTTCGGGACCGTATTCGCGAGTGAAACATTGTTGGAAGACGCATCAAGGGGTTGAGATGTCTCGGACATGAACCCGAGGTTGTCTAGCCACACCAGGGGCATCGCCGAAGTCGAATGGCAGTGCGAAATCCACGGGTGTCGGCGCAAGCGCAGGCAAAGGATCAATAAATGGCAGCGACAGAATTGTAGCTGTGACAGGGGCAAGCTCCTGTTTAATAGAGAGCTTGCACAGAAGCCACATGAGCCGCATGTGGCTTTTTGGGCATTGCACGAAGCCGCGTGCAGAAATCAAATTTGACGTTACCGAGCAACCAAGTCAATGGAAGGGTAATTGGGTCCAAGGACAAGTAATTGTGGGTGAAGAAATCTCATTTGTGCCTCAACTGCTGTGCCCAAGATGTGAAAAAGTGTGGGAAGTCTGAGTGGATCTGGGTGATGGCCGGAAAAAACACCTCCCCCAGGTTGTGCATCGACCAGATACCCATTTGGATGAATGCAGTACAGAATCGCAGATACCGGAGAGGGCAATGAACTCACACAAACATCGAGGGAACCCAGCAAAAATCTTGTAATTTTGCACAATGCCCAAAAGCCGCATGCAGCTCGTGCGGCTTTTGTGCAAGCTCTCTAATAGAGAGCTTGAGCCCAAGCGGCATGCCGCTTTTTTACAACTTTTGTGTGCACCTCAAATTCACACACCCTGATGCTATTGCACCTTGTTAATTCCCTTTAGAGGAAAAAAAGAAAAAAAGCAGCATGCCGCTTTTTGCACAACCTAAAAAGCGGCATGCCGCTTGGGCTCAAGCTCTCTAATATCAGAAACGGCAGCGCTTCAGAAAAGGTAGAAGCGCTCACCTTCTGTGACATGCACGGAGGAGAGAGCACACGTCTCGAGGATGAAGCCTGGAATAGCAGAATGTCCCCCACTGCTGTCTTACCTTTGCCGGACTTCCGCCCCGTGGATGCCCCTTCGCTGCAGACAACGTGGTCTGGGCATCCTTGACTGCCTGATCCGTCACCTTCTTCGCCGCCCTTGCAGCATCGACCCGGGCCTGAAGCTCGTCCGCTTCTGCTGTCTTTTGAGTAGTTGCACGATGTTTTGCGACGCTATTGGATTTTCAACAGACGTTGCGACCCATGCGGTGGAGCATGTTGTTGGAATTGTTATCGAGTATACCGGTCTTGAGGCTGTCCTTTACCTCACGTGCCGTTTTGAAATCAACTTTACGAGCACTGCAGACGATGAAATATGCGATCGAGAATAAATGAAGAAGGACATACGTTTCAATTGCTTCGAGAATGGTTAATTTAACACCGGTTTGTTGATTGGTCCAATGGTGCTGGCCTTCGTTGAGGTTTGTCGATGCGTCGAAAATATCCCAGTCCGCAGGGTCAATTCGGGAGCGAGACTTGATCAGCGAGGGTAGAATCCATGGGTACTGGAGCTTATGTATCCACCAATCTGCATGGATAATTCAACGTACCTCGAACCTTCTTGATGTTCAATGTACCAATCCAAGACGTGAACTGTGCGAGGTCATCTTCTGTTTTCATAAAGGGTAAGTCCATGAGGCGTTTGAGAACGTCGGGGGTAACGTAGCTCTTGAGACTGGTCACCCCGCTGAAAAATGAATATGAGCAATTGATGCTTCAAGGAAACTAAGGATAACATACCGTTTAGCGTGCGAAATGCAGGCCCGGACAAAGTACAAGGCAAACTCATCCGGGTCGTTCGTGGTTATCCCGCTGTATTCGGGTTCGTTTGTCAAAAGAAAGGAATCACTGGCGCCCTGTACTTGAGCCGCCACCATGTCAACCCCCATCGTGATATGGTTTCCGCCAGGTGTAAAACGTTTGAAGCGAAGATGCTTGCTGGTGAGTCGAAAAATCACCTTCTGAAGTTCGTCAAAGAGGGCCTTGTAATGGGGGCGATTGGCGCCGTTGGTGTACACGCCACCAACGGTAAGCACTATCCAAATGTCAGCCCTTCGGCGACCAGTTCAGTAAAATTATGCCGCACCGCGCTCAACGCTTCCGTACCAGATTACGAATTCCCACTCATTGAGATCTCCCACAGTACGCCCAAAGTTCGTATCCACCTGTACAGTTCGCGCAAGATGTACAAGGGTGGCGAGGTAAGGTACCATCGCAATAATGAGAACTCGGCCGCCAGGAGTAGTGACAATGCTTTGGATGTATTGCGACTCGACTGGTAGCTGCAGATCCTGGACGTGCCGGGCATACTCATCACCACAAAAAGTGACCGGCCACTGCATTCCTCTCAAATGATTGAGTTGCTGTGTGAAAACATGTACTCCAAAGCTTCCACAAGGTATTCCCTGATCCTGCATGATAGAAAGAACCAGCCATTCCTGTTGATTTATGTGAAAATTAGAGATGTATCAATTTATTCCATCAAAGGTGTAATTTTCATGAGGATTAATTTCTTTCTGCAGATTCATAGGATGAGCTATGTTCCTTGAAATTTTGTTTATGCATTTCAGGACATGAAACACTATTTTAGCGGTCAAAAGGCTTTGAGCAATGTCGTTTGAATCATTGTCAATGGCCAAATACTGGGGGGAGGCCCCTTGTTCTGTACCACCACCATGGTCGGATTTCCCACGCTCCAAGTGGCAAGGCGAGAGCAGTTTCCCCGCGTCAGCAACGAAGACAGAGAACCCTCTCTGGTCTGAGCTGCGTGGGTAACCCTCGAGCATACTGCTGCCTCCCCCTGAGCTCGCGCGCTCGTACCGTCTTTCGGACTGGATAAAATATATTAATCCCACTCCATGCCGTCACTCCGCGCCGATCCGCAACGGGATCGCACACCGCCAGCTCACTGCCAGCTCAACCCTCTCCGAGTCTCTGAAGCTTGCCGCTGAGGGCTACTCTGCATCGGTCTGCGAGCACAATGCCCCGACCAATGCCACTCGACCAGTCCCTGGTCTTTGTCCGCACGCCCCCCGGCCTCTATACCTTTCCCCTTCAGCTTTGTATCCAGTTTCACACATGGAAACCGAGCCCAGGCCTTCAGGAACAAAACAAACCGGCATCTTAGTTAAGACCTGAAGCCACGCGTTCACCACGAGGCTCCCACACGCAATTCCTCAATGCCTGGCGTTGTTTTCTCTACGTCGCCCACAACGATGGCAACACAGCCACGCCCGCCTGCAAACCATCCGTCTGCGACCTAAGGCCGACCACGCCGTCCGAGCCTCTTCCTCTTTGTTCACTCACCTCATCCTGCCCACCTACCTCACAACGGCCTCTTTACGCATAAAGAAACGCCTCGAGGCCCCCATCCTCTCCGCAACAAATGTCACCGCCGCGTGCCGTGCTGACGCACAAAGAGCGCCAAGCCATGAGCGCATCCACGCGCCGCACCAATTTTAGCGACCAATCTGTGTCGTCGCTGCAGCTCTTTGTGCATTTCTGAATAAATTGGTACGCACCTGGTGCTCATTCTGCAACCAACAGCTCTTGAACCCTGCCTCACCAGCCCAATAACTACATCTCCCTCTTCCAAATGGCCCAAAGCAACCCCAAGCCCACCTCGTACGCCGACCGTGCCGCCGTCACGAGCGACCGCGTCACTCGCGCCGTGAAACGTGCGTCTAGTGTCCCCACTGCCGACCCTCCCGCCTCTGCTGCTGCTGCCCCGGCGGCAGCAGCGGCGCCCCTCCCAGTGGTTGCCGAACTCTCCCCCGTCGCTGACACGACCACGACGGGGTCGCCTGCTCCAATTGCTACAGCCTCGCCTTCGACCGCCACACCCGCTGTCACCGAGTCGACAGCGGCAGCAGTGCCCGCCCCGATCCCCACCTTAGTCCCTGTCTCTGCCGCCATCGTTGCGGCATTCACCCATGGCCCCGCCCGCTACCCCCGCCGCCGTCACGAAGGCCCCCACAGCCGCGAAAGCCGCAGCCCCCCGCCCCGAAGGCCACCATATCCTCCGGGGCAAAGGCCACTGTGGTCCCCGCCGCGAGGCCCGCCACTGCCCCCGCCGCTGCTGCGAAGCCTATCGCTGCCGTTGCCACTGCAGCCCCCCCCGCCACTGCGGCAACCACAGCCCTCCCTGTTGCCGCAGACACCGCTACCACTTCTGCCCCCACTGCGGCGATAGCTGCCCTGCCTGCCGCTGCACCCCAAAGCGCCCCGGTGGCCTCCCAGGATGTCGCCCAGTCTGTGAGTATTTTCACCACCACCACAAGTCCCATCCGGGCCTCACCTTTACCTCGTAGGTCACAGCGCCGGTGCCCACGACTCCAGCCCATGCTGTGATTGTGCCCGCCGCTTCCTCAACCCCTCGCGGCGGCGCGCATAGCCCCGGACCCGACTTCCCGCCTGTTTCACGCCGAGCGACGCTCCCCCCAAGTCGCATGCACAGAAGCGCAAGGAAAACTAAGGCAAAGGGAAGAGCACGGGTGAGCCCTGCTTGACACTTACCCTTTTCAACCCGCTCACACATGTCTAGCGCCCCGTGCCCCCACCCCGCCGCCGCGCTGGATCTCCCCCACCCCATCCCCCACCCAATCTGACGATGAGGATTTCCTCGGCAAGGGATGCACCTCCTACGACCTCGACGCGGACCTCAACCGCGCCATCCAGATGTCCGTCGGTCAAACGACCGACATGGGACACTGGTGCCTCCTCCTCACCAGCCGTGCCGCCACCCGCGCTGTCGTCAATGGCCCCCCCGTGTCCCCAAGCGCCCGCGCACCGACTCCGCTGCACGGGACCAACCCACCTCCCCCCCCAAGCGGCAACGTGCCGACGAGGAGGCACACCGCAACGGCCATCAGCGCCGCCGAGACGAGCCCCGCCCCAGGATCAACCACCCTCTACCTACCTTCGACACGCTGGACGGGAAACCTCCCCGCGGCTCCTTCGTCCCCTTCCACGAACACCTTACCCGTGTTATCTACGGGCTATCCACCCGTACCCTGTACCGCAACCACCCCGCCCGCCAACTGAGCCAGTGGGATGAGGTCCCGCAGCCCAAGGTCGTCACGACCATCTCGGGGGGCAACGGCGACCGCATCCAGACTGCGGAGCTTGTCCGCACAAACATCGCCGACCGCTTCAATGCTCCCCGTACCAGCCTCCTCGTCGGTACACCCGGGCCTGGCGAGAACAACAGCCCCGATCCCATTGCGTGGCTCATCGCCGGCATCTCCGACGTCCAGGCCCAGGCCCTCATCGACATGGGCTGCCTGTGCTCGGACACACTCAGCATGTTCTTCCATGAGTACCACCCACCGATCTCGGGCTTTATGGGCACCTGGCAGGGCTTCACCATGGCTGAGTTCCGATGCCGAGCTGGCCCACCGCATCATTGTCGACGCTGCGCTTTGCCGATCCCGCTTTGTGCGCGCACCACCGCGACTCGTTCCCCGCCGACATGACCGCAGACGAGTGCCCTCGAGCTCTTTCGGGGAACACATCATCACGCTGTCCATTAACCTCCTTTCCCCACGCGGGCCCATTCGTTGCTTGGAATGTTTACATCAAGTATGTGTTGAATCTGCCGCGCCACACGCATGCTTATGCTTTGACAGATCACCAACCAACGACGAGGAGTCGTTCAACACGCTCCATGGGCTTTTCCAGCGCCTCATCATCGACCACCCCCTTCCACGGCAAGGCCGCATCTACACCCGCCCCCTCCACTGCAACATCTGCCTCTCTGTCGACCACCCGACCAATTTGTGCCTCCTGCCGAGCATCCCGGCTGGCTCGGTCCGACCCCCGAGACGATTGGTGCCCTCCTCAACGCCACTCGCGAAGTGCTCAACCCACGCGCCAAGAAGTCCGGCAGCCGCCCTCGTGATGAACAAGAGCAAGGGCAAGGGCAAGGGGAAGGACCGTGATGATCACAAGGGTGGTCGCAAGGGTGGTGATCGTCGCCGCTGGAACTGACAACTTACCGCCTCTTGTACATTATACACGTATCGCCAGGCTTCGTTTCATAGACGCCCCGGCCCTCTGCCGTATACAAGTATCCTGTTGTACTTTACTCTAGACGTACAATGAGATTTTCCCCTTGATCTACCCTAAGCCCATACCTACTTTGTCCCATCATCGGCGCCTCACTGGTTCCCTCGGCAAATGCCCGCGCCCTTTTCCAGTCTCAGAATTCTGCTCCTGAGCACCTCTTCCCAAGTCCCCTAAACGCCGGAATATGTAACATCTCAAGTTGTACTATTTTATCTATATACGATCGGGACGAAAACATCTCGGTACACTGATCTACGGCCATCCGCTCCTGGATCTATGTTAAACCAAGTCTGTGTGTGTAAAAGCGACACCCCCATTTCCGTGGGTTATGGGACCCACATGAGGGCTACCTCTTTCCACCGTCCTTTTACATACGATAACAGCAACCCAAGGCCCACATTTACCGCTCGAAACGGGAAAGCCTGGTGGTTAAATTCATGCAGAGGCCTATTTAGGCCAGAGCTCACCGTGCCGAGAGGCTGAAGTTATCGGGACCGGGCGGGGACCTACCCATACATGGAACCTGTCCCAGTACTGTTAGCATGCTCCCCATGGAGGCCGGGATGGTCTGCCCCGTACCTGGAGTGTTGGCACCCAGTCTACGTAATTCAACGCCTTCTTGTTTTAATCTTTTGATGGTTGAGGAAGTGAGTAGTGATGGTGGTGTAGATTCCGTCTCTGGAGGGAATGTGGCACCAGCCGTCAGCCACATCCCCGATGACAGAGATAGAATGGTAGAGGGCGGCGGTGTGAGTACACACGTCGGGCCGACTCGCCGATCTTTGCGACTCGCAAACCGAGGGGGCAACCCCTCAGGGAACGAGTCTGCGAGCAGCAGTCAGCTCAATCAAAACACACAGGCCAGCAGACGTGGGAGGAGGGGTGCAAACCCATCCGCCACTCTGCCAGCCGTCGGCACATCGCCGGAAGGTGCAAACCCAGCACCTCAAAACCCCAGCCAGGGTTCCCCTCTAAGGGGTCAGGTCCACACAGGACAATCTGCACGCCGCAGAGCCCGCGGGGCCGGTATCCCTCAGAATGAGGAGCATGCACCGGCCTTCTTCCAACGGAAGAGAACCCGCCAGCACCTAAATAACCCCGTGATTAGCAGAAAACAGCAGCTTGGCTAAACCTGAGTGCAATTAATATAAATGGGCGGAAGAAAACATCAATCAAACACCCCCGAGCATAAATGGCATGCGCTCCACCGACTCATGCATGATAATAAGACGGGAGTTCTGATAGTGGGGGAAACCCACCTCTCCGCTGAGCAAGCTGTGGAGATTCAGGAAAGCCACCTAGCCCGTCGGATGGACATTTATAACTCCCCCTTCCCTGATGACCCAAGCACAAAAGGCATTGCTATTGTTCTAAATTGCGAACTTACAAATACGGAAGGTGTCCAAATTCACTACCTTATCCCGGGGCGGGCGATTCTAGCTGTACTGCCGTGGCATGGCAAGCACAAGATAACTGTTTTGGGAGTATACACCCCAGCTGAGTCAATGGAGGCCAATAAGGCCTTCTGGGAAGAGCTCCACAACCTCTGGATGACCGAGGATCTTCCAGTCCCAGACTGGGTGGGTGGAGACACCAACATAGTTGAAGAACCCATCAACAGGCTCCCACACAGAGCCGATGCACCAGGGGCAACTGCTGCCTTAGCAAAATTCAAACGTCTACTAAACCTTAAAGATGGCTGGCGCGCCATAAACCCAAATACGAAAGCATATACGTATATAAGCACCCGCCAGGAGGGGACAATGTCCAGGATCGACAGAATATACACCACCCCAGAACTGTTTGCAAGAAGCAGGAAATGGAGTATAGATGATACAACAGGGAAGCTTACGGACCACCGAATGGTCTCAGTACAAATATCTGCTCCAGGCTCTCCCTTTATCGGAGATGGAATCTACACCATCCCTGCCTTCCTGATGCATGACCAGAAGTTCCTAGACTTTGTCATCGAAATAGGCCAGAAAGCTGAACAAACAACCTTTGAGATGCGCTCCAATGAGGAAAATTGCCAAGTCCTGCACAAGAAGCTCACAATGAGATACACGCATTTGGGCGTAAGCGAGCCAAGGTAGCTATTGGTGCTTTGGAACAAAAGAAGAGGAAACTCCAAAGAAAGCGTGAAGAGGTCCTAGGCAATCCCACCACATATGAGGAAGCCCCAAGCTCTACCATGAGCGATATTTCTCAGGGGACCCTGCCGCAGAATGATGGCTGCTGACAGTAGTAGCACAGCAGACAACTCCCTCATAGGAGACAGCAACTCCTTCAATGGACCAGATGAAGGCGTCTCAGATGCCCGCAGGGCTGGGAAACTACAAAAAGAGATCAATGAGCTGGTTGAAAGACAACGCGACAGAAATCGGGCAGCAACAAGAGTTCGCTGCCACACAGAACTTGACAGAATAACCAAGTTCTCAGTCCGCATGAGCAAAGACCCTAAGCCACGGGACACAATGTCCTTCCTCCGCCGCACAGACGTAACACCGGAGCAGAAAGCTACCCGATCAGACAAAATGGCTGAACTCGCCCGTGACTACCATAACGACCTCCAGATTGACGAGTCAGAAACTGGACCCTGAAGGGAAAAATAAGGTGATAGACGAAGTTCTAGAAGGGATCACCTCTAAGGCAGAGCACCCGGAGATGGCTGCCCTAGGCAAACTGCTTGAAGAACATGATGTAATTGTGGCCCTCAAGCAAGCGGCGACCGGTACTGCAGCTGGAGTAAACGGCCTGCCAATTGAACTGTGGAAGAGACTCCATGCTATCTATCTTGAAACCAAGAAGGCAAATGAACTGTCAGATGGCCCACCAGCAAAAATCTTCAATGTGGTTGGATTTCTCACTAGAGTCTATAAACGATATAGAGACCTACGGAATCGTAAAGGGAACCGGCTTTGCTACCGGCTGGATGTGCCCCCATCTGGAAAAAGAAAGACCCCACCAACATAGCGAACTACCACCCAATCACTGTCCTCAACACGGACTATAAGCTGTTCCACAAAAGCCCTAGCAAATAAACTCACCCGGATTGCACCTCACCTCATCCATAAAGACCAGGCTGGCTTCATGAAAGGCCGGAAGATGCGGACCAAATCTATTTAGCCATGGAAGTTGTGGACTAGACGGAGGATGACATAAAAAATGGAGCAATAGTTGCTCTCGATCAGGAAAAGGCCTATGACAAAACCACCTCCCACCGCTACCTGTGGAAAGCCATGGAGAAACAAGGGATCCCTGAACACTTTATTAACACTGTGAAGGCGCTATATGCTGACGCTGAGACCCACGTCATTATAAATGGGGAGATAAGCTCTGCCTTCCGAATTATTCGAGGAGTACACCAAGGTGACCCACTCTCATGCCTCCTGTTCAACCTTGCAATCGAGTCTCTGGCTGAGATGCTGCGCCAGTCAAACCTCAGGGGCTACTCAGTCCCTCGGCTCATAAATAATGTGGTTTGCAAGATGTTTGCCGATGACACAACAGTATATCTGGACGCCTCAGACAGCTTTGATGAGCTCCAATGCCTCCTTAATAAATGGTGCCTGGCCTCAAGCGCCAAATTCAATGTGGAAAAGACAGAAGTCATACCAATAGGCACCCCAGAATACCGGGCTCAAGTGATTGAAACCCGGAAATTAAATGCAAATGACTCGGCCATACCAGCCTCTGTACACATAGCCAAAGAAGGAGAATCAGTCCGAATTTTGGGTGGACATATTGGAAATGGCATAGACGCCTTCACACTGTGGACACCGGTCCTAGAAAAAATTGATTCTGCACTGGAGAGGTGGGAAAGACACCATCCCACTCTTGAGGCCCGCAAGAACATAATCCAGATAACTGTTGCAGCCATGACACAATACCTTACACAAATGTATGGTATGCCTGAAAAAATTGTCACCCACCTCTTACGTGCCCAGAGAGAATTTATGTGGGGGTGGAGCAAAGTCTTCTCCTGTAGGGCAAGAAATGCTAATGGCACCCATCCTAGAGGGTGGAAAAAACGTACTGGATCTGAGAGCACGAAATGAAGCTATCTCCTGCATGAAACTAAAGTCCTACCTGGAACTTGACCCCTCCCTGAGGGCTGACTGGTGCTACCTGGCAGATACCAAGCTTGCAAAGCATGATTTAAAAAACTCCAGGGTCGATCCTCTCTCACACATCAATATGTTCCTCCAACTTTGGGCGGCAAATAAAAAAGAGTGGCCAAAGCATCTCAAAGATATGCTCAAATGTGCACAAAAATACGGCACAGAATTCAATACTCTGAATCCCTCAGTTGAGATTCGGGAAATGCTTCCCCTCTTCCACCACTTTGGTCAGGACCCAGAATTTATCCAACGCAACAACACAACTGCCTGCAAATGCCTACGGGCACACCACAAACACCCTCACAATTGGAGAGGGCCGCCAAGTCTCCCTACGATTAAGCGATGATGAGCATTGGCCCTCCGCAAACTGCAGCTGCCCCCCATGCCAAGATGACCGGTTAGCAAAAGCCTGCAAGAATCCCCACTTGTGTGCAGAAACTGTAGAATCACGACTAGACCACCTGCTCCCTAGATGGGATCCTAGGCTGCCTTCCATACCAGTCCCAGGTGAGGAGGACCCGATTGAGGACTTGGATGAGTCAAAAGTACTTTTCATTCCGCCAAAACCAAATCCAGACTCTAACAGAAGGCTTCCGCATCTTCACCCTACCTAGTAGCCGCGCCAACGATGGCGATGGGTCCCCACCCCCAAAACACTGCTATACAGCAGAACCCAGTTGATATTTTCATCAGCGGGGGTCACTATAAAATCTGCAGGGGGCAAGCGCATAGTAGCAGTTGGCATCTGCTATGGCCCCCATGACCAGCGTAACTTGGGCCTTAGAATCCCGAGTACAATTCTCCAATCATCTGATGCCGCCGAAATTGTGGGGGCCCTAATTGCAGTCCAATCTGCAGACCCAGCCACCGAACTGGTCCTCCACTCAGCCCGAAAATCCCTGCAAAATGAAATGTGCACTCACCTCAGCAAATCCGAAGACCAAGGGTGGTTAGGGGAGGCAAATAGAGCTGCACTGCAGGCCCTAGCAGCAAGACTGAAACTCAGGACGGCAAAAACATTCTTCCATGTCCACCAGGATGACCACTCCTGGAAAGAATACAAGGAGGAAGCCCTGCGACTAGCTAAAGAGGGCACAAACCATGCTGAAGTCCAAATTGACATACATGTCCCACATGAAATGGAGCTAAATGGCCTGAAACTCTCAACCCTCACCCAAGCAACGGCATATGCTGCAATCAAGGAACGTAAACCCCGAGCGCACCGGCCCACGACTGAAAGCTATATAGAGCTTTCCAGAGCGACTTAGTAGGCCCTCATTGGCCAGACTGCCCTCACCCGGCAGAAATCTGGAAGTCAATTAGGCACAAGGACTTTACACGCCAGTCCAGAAATTTCCTGTGGAAGTCTATACATGGGGCTCACCGTATTGGTAAATTCTGGAAACACATCCCCGACTGTGAGGAACGAGCCATCTGCCAGTTCTGTGGGGAGACAGAAGATCTTGAGCACATAATTCTGAAGTGTGCCCGCCCGGGGGCAAAGCAACAAATCTGGGAAGCAGCAAAGGAGCTCTGGCTCAAGAAACATCCAGTCTGGCCTGAACCCACCCTCGGTGTCATCCTTGGCTGCGGACTGATCACTATAAAAGATGAAGGAGGACGGCGACTCCATGGCGCTACACGGCTATTCCACATCCTGGTCTCTGAGTCCCTCTTCCAGATATGGAAAATCCGGAATGACTGTGTAATTAGTAGAGGGGGTGAATCCCCAACCGAAAGTGAAATTCGAAAACAGATGGCTCCATGCTTTGAACTTACGTCTAGACCTGGACCGCCTTCTGACTAACAAGGTACGATATGGGAACAGAATTCCTTAGACTCTGTCCTGGTTCTCCAAACATGGAGCTCCATTCTCAAGGACGAAGACAAGTTGCCAGAAGACTGGCTGAGAGTGCCCAAGGTTTTAGTGGGTCTCGAGCTATCACAGCCTCCCTCCCCACCGGCCTCTGGACGACGGGGGAGGAACAGGTAGAGCTTGAATCCCCACACTGTTGCAAGTCGCAGCGTGCAGTTATGCATTCCTTGGGCGGTGGGTGTTGTTGTCACTTTCTCGTGAGGTCTGTTTCCCCTCCGTTTCTTACACAGTGCAGTGCTGGAGGCTAGCAATTGTTGGTTGTCCAGTTACTGACCGTACTACAAAAAAAAAAAAAAAAAAAAAAAATGGCCAAATACTGGTATTTCTGATTATATTGTGCTAAGTGTGAGACCTGCTAACTTAAGTTGTACCACCACAGCCTATGCCAAATTGGTAGTAGATTCATAATATGTTCATGAGAATACATGATATTCAATTTGTGTGCCTCTGCAACCAATGGCCGGTTACTTTTTGTGATGATGAGTAGACACCTAAAGAAGCATCGTAAGATCATGGAAACATACATGGAACGAGTGTGGAAGAGTTACCGCCAACACCAAGTCCTTCGGGGCGATGCCAGCAGCTTTTCGGAACGTATAATGCCTGCTTGCGTCGTTTGGTGTGGAAGGATGGATGGAACATTGCGGGAGACTGGCCTTCAAGAGGAGAATGGTCGTAGACGCTCTTGATGGATAATTAGAATAATTGGGATAAATTGACGGGATAGAAATACTCTGAACAGTTGTTCCCAAGACTCCGGCAGCCCTGACGCCATTTCCGGTACACCTTATCGACATCCAGCGTTAGTTCTGCCAGGGGGCGAGCATAGGATGAGTATATGGCCTAGAAGGGTCGAGAACAAACACATGCGAGTCGCATATTTGGGTCGACAGGCATATAAATTGTCATGTAGGCAGTACAGGGACGGCGAATCATATCCCACGTACAGACCTACGTCGACTAGATCTATGTGCGCTGGAGAATTGATTAATTTATCGCACAGAAAGGACCGAGGGTACGGGATGCATTACCGCAGAAGTTTTGCCGAAGGCCAATGTGTGGCGAAATAATACGACTGCAGGGTTCTGTTTTTGATCCGGAGGAGAACGCAGCCTGCGGTGACATGAGCCCAACGTTGTCAGGGATCGAGTCGCTCTGGTGGTTACGCCAGGTTGCTGTCCATTCACTACAGCCAATGGAAGAGCCTTTCCGAAAAGCTCCCTAAAACGACATAGTAAAAGTGGAAAATAACGGGGATGAAGAGGATGGATGGACTCACACTTATTCGTGCCTTCATGATAGGATGACCCTCGCATGGTTCCCCAATGGCGTCTATCGCCTTGCACTTCCGCGAAGTGATAACGCGGAAAAATCTGAACATGTAAGCGTTTGCAAAAGGAACACTGCGGACTCGGACCAGCAACAAATGCATGCTTACGCGGCAGCCAGTTTCTCGGGAGTATCACCCGACGACATCCGAGTAGCAATTTCAACTGAAACTACGCCCGCAGAGACGCCGGATCGAGCTCAAAACGAATCACATTCACGAGTGACATGTCGAGCTTGCTGCAACAATAGATTCCCTTGCATGTGTGGGGGTATGGTAAAATTCTACAGGTCGGCCATTGAACAATGCGCAAGTCGTCGTCTGGTCACCGCTGCCCGACGTCTCGAAGGATTCCTGGTTCTGTGGCATCAAATGAGTGTTGAATGTAATGGGGGGTGATACCTGATTTAACTAATGCCTTGTTCAAAATCAAACGATCTGCACGCAGAGGGACCCTGTTGGCATCAACTTAGTCGAATTTTTCATCGCGCAGATCAAGGATGTATGCGTTTTTTGTGCGAGGGACAGGGAAGAAGGATGGGATCTGATCCAGGTACTCGACGCACTCGACCTTGCCTTGTCGATTTATTAATATTCACTGTGTTCAGACCCCCCCCGCACAGAGGCTTAGTTCCGGTACCTACGCAGACCTCTACAGATCGCTCTGTGTAGGTGGCTGGACAGGCTCTGTGTAGCTCTGTATAGCTCTGGGCAGGTCAGTGCATGTCAGTGCATGTCAGCTTAGGTCAGTGTAGGTCATGGTAGGTCTGTGTAGTCATCTCCACAGGATTAAGATACTGTAACAACAATCGCTGCAGATGTTGAGCTGGCAAGAGAAACTCTGGTCTGTGCAGCTCTGCGGATGTACCTACCCTCACTACACTGACATATACAGACTCTGCATAGTTGTCTACGCTTCGGCTACACCCACCTACCCGGACACTGTGTGTAGTCGTCTAAACGGGATCTGTGTGGCCGACTAAACATGTCTACACATATCTAAACTCAACTACCCAAACTGTGTTTAGGCCACCCTTGAACGTAGTGATTGTTGCCGGATCATCAATGGCGCGCGAATGATGTTTGCGTCACCCCAGAAAGTTGTTGACAAGGCCACAGACGCGGGATCCTGGGGGTCCTCGTTGGAATCATTGTGATCCAGGAAGTGGATGGGTCGGGTGGATCTGAAGACATGCCAGACAGCCACAGGGAGGCCTCAACCTCCATCTCGTCATCCGAGGAAAGAATTTCGATTATTTCGGTGCGGTTCTCAACAAATAACACATCTGAACAGTCGAATACATCGAAGCGCGGGCTGGGGAGACCAAATCAATGGTAGGTGCATCCAAATCCTCGGTTTTGACGTGTGGTTCCTGGGGACTGATGAAGACAGAAGCTCGAGACGGCTCCAGTTTAATAGAAGAAGTTGCTTGACACGTTGAGTTCAACGCATCATGGCCAGCAAGAAAAGCCCGAAGTTGGGCAGGATGCACCCAGTCCGAGGACAGGAAAATACCGGGGTTGGCGTTCACAAATGCGAGCGGGAATTGCTTTCACTGGCGTAAAAATGGTTAGTCAAGCAAAGGGAGAGCCACACATTCACCCACAGAGTCCCGGAATGCGAGCAGGTCGCCCGCCGCGATGCTGGCAACCAGCTGGATGTCGTCCATGGTGAATAGTGGAACGCAAAAGGAAGGAAGCGGTCAAAAAAAATGGGATCAGATCGGCATTTGGTGATCTTCAGCCCAGAATGGAATAATCTCACGTTTACTGAATTATTTCATTCAAATCGACAGGGGGGGTGACACGTGACCGGATTCACCTATTCAACATTTCTACAACAACCAAATTTTTGCATGACACCCTCCAAAATTTGGGGCCACGGTGAAAGTGCCGCCATTGCCGCCAGTGCCGCCTTTTGCCGCCAAGGGGCGGCAGTCATGTGCCGCCCTTAATGGGAAAAGTGCCGCCACTTGGGGGTGGCACTTTTGTCACGCTACCGCCTTCTGCCGCCGTCGTATTTTTTAAGTCTTAGACAAAGCTAAGGTCAGCCATTGAGTCAATATTCACTTCTACCTACTGTGTTATGTGTATGTTGAACCACCCCACGGTGAGTCGGTGACCCAGTTCCCAACTTGAACCAAACTTCCACATCAATCATTGGTTAAATGTTCTGATACCAAATATTCCTTGATCTTGTACCCTGTGAGAGGTATGTTCAGACTGGTTGCTGGTAGAAAGAAGACAGATAGTAAAGTAGAGAAACGAGCCGCCGCAAGTGAGTTCCCGATCAGTGGATCAAAGTTCAGGTTGAATATTGATTGAAGATGTAAACCCGAAAGCAAGCATCGGACAACTGACTCACCCCAATTAACCTCCAATGGAATCACTGATAGCCTTCAGGTACTCCAGGTTCCATAATTTCAACAATAAAATTCCCATGATTATACCCAGTAATCATGATTGTGAGGTTGGTATTGCTAGTGCGAGCATTGCGCCCCTTCAGAAGTGCACTGAGGCCACAAAAAAGTGGTTGAAACTCGTAACCATTCCATTTAAACTCTCAAGGATGAACAAATTGTGATTGGATGCACAGGCTGTTGTTTTATGCAATGGTTGACTTACAGTAATCTTGACTTGATTCAGTTTCAGAGATTCAATTTCGAATTTCAACCACTTCCAACATTGTTTTGAAGCGGTATGCTTGCAATAAGACACTAAAAACATGTCGCATATTTTGCACATTGTGCCGCCCTTCTCTTCTTTGCCGCCATGTGTCACATGAATGGTCACACTGCCGCCCCCTGTCACGTGGTAAACTGCCGCCCCTCAAAATAAAAGTGCCGCCCCCACTGCCGCCCCCCTGCCGCCCCTGTGCCGCCCCCTTGCCGCCCCTCACAGGTAGACTGCCGCCCCAGTGCCGCCCCTGAAATACTGAAGTGCCGCTCTTTGCCGCCCCTTGGCCGCCCTAAAAGCATAAATTTGATGTATTTTTCGTCTTTTGTGGGGCACCAATGAGCTCAAACACGGTTTAATATTGACATACAGTACACTATTAACTAGTGTTTTAAAGTATGAGCCAGGTACCTCCCCATTTCCGAAGTCCAACATTCAAGTACTGCCCCTTGGCACAGCCACTGCCGCCCGGCGGCACAAAGGGCGGCAAGGGGCGGCACTTTCACTTGGCCCGCGCCTCGGGGTTCCGAGAGCACGTGAAATCCACGTGGTACCCCGTGATTTTCTGTCAATTTCCCGTGACTTCGTGTTAGTATAGGGACCACAACCATCTTCACGCGACTTTGGACTTCAAGTGGAATGGGTGCACCTAAGCGTTGTCGCATAGCGAGGACAAACACTCGACCCTTGTGGCGAGTGTGTTGCTGGCACCCACCCACCCCATCCCCAATGTCTCTGCCCTCCAGTGACGCGTCTTCACGCGTTCAGCTTGGTCCGAAACCTTCACCAATGGATTCCTAGACCCCAAAAATGGTTGGGACACCCTTTCCCGATGTACTTGACGCGTCATTTGGCTTACATTCTCAAAAAAAACAGGTCAAAAATCGCGAAAATCGGTCGTACTGAGTCACCGACCGGTCGTGCGGCCTTGAAACTGTCACCGATGGATTCCTGGGGTTAGAAAATGGTAGGTTGGCTTTTCCTTTGCCTTGTGCCACTTCCGTTTCACTTACGTTCTAAAAAAACAGGTGCAAAAAAATTCAATCAAGTTCCAACTTTGTTCTACGGCTTTGCGCTCCCCTCCTGCGCCCACACGCTCGCTCTCTAACTCAGCGTCTAACCGCCCCGCTCGACTGCCGATGCCAGGACGGCGTCATCGTCGGAGACGGCGGTCACACAATGTGACTCACGTCACAACGTAAGTCAGAGAGCTGCCACGCGGCGCGCAGCTCTCTTCCCTCCCCTCATCTGGCTTTTCCCCCTCGCTCTCTGCGTTCCACTAGACTCTGCGTTCCACTAGACAGGTGAGTAATCTTCAAGTCAAAAGCCTGCGTTACTAACCTGAATTGCGCAGTTACAGTCTCCCTGAGGCCCTTGCGGCCGCCCCCCTGGTGTGGATCACCGGGCGGGTTTCCTTCAAGAAGACGACGCCCGCCTCGTCTCGTTCGTGCCTACGTCGCACGGCCGTTCGCTCCGCAAGCAAACTGGCCGTCTGTCTCCTTTGCGCGAGGCCGTCTCTCCGCCGCCTCGCCTCGTTTGCACGCACGCCGCCTGCGCGCCAGCCTCTCGCTCTCTCCTGCATGACGCACCCCCGTTCGCCCTGCACGCACGGCGCACGCTCGTTCGCCCCACGCGCACGCCGCCCGTCTCGCCGGCTCGTCGCCTTTGCCGCCTTCCTGCCCAGGTGAGTCTTTTTAGTCTCGGAACTGGCGGTTTCCTGATGACACGACGCCAGCGGCTAGTCCCTAGCACACGACGCCCCTACACGCCGCACGCGCGCTGCCCGTCTCGCTACCACGTCTCCTTTGCGTGGACGACGGCCGCCTCGCCGCCTCGGCTCAATGCCGCCTCGTCCTGTTTGCGCACGCCACCCGCTTATTCGCCCCACCCACACGCTGGCCGCCGCCTCGTCTCGTTCGCGAGCACGCTGCCCGCGCGCACGCCGCTAGGTTTAGGGCGCTGCACTGCGTCTCCCCTTCATCTCACCTGCGCGCGAGGAGCGCCCATCTCGTGTGCGCGCCATACACCCGTCTCGCCACACGCCTGTCTTGCCAGCGCCCTCACGCCCCCACGCACGCTTTCGCCTCTGCGGCGGGCTTTTTTCATTCAAGACCGCGCCGCCTGCGTTTTGCCCGTGTGCACCCAGGGGTTATTCTCGTTTGTGGCCGCGCCATTCCCCTCGCCTGCCCGCTGCTACGCCGCCCCGCCTCGTCGTCGTCCCGACTTTGCGCCCACGACCCCCTGCTGGTCGTTCGGGCGGCTCATCGTTCCCGCGGCTCGTGGTCACCGCGCGCGCTTCGCCCGCCCCTCGCCGTCTTCCCGCCGCCCTCCCGCTCACCTAACCTCACTCACTGCCTACCCCTTGTCGCGTACGCCTCGCCCCCCTCTCGTTTCGCCTCCCCTGCGCCCACGACGCCCGTCTCGCCTCCGCAGCGCTTAGCCCCCTAGTCCGCACGCCGCACGTTCGCCCGCACGCGCACTCCCCTTGCTTGCGTACCCACGCACGCCACTCACTTCGGCCGCGCGCGCACGCCCGCACGCCGTTCCTCCGTTCCTCCTGCGCACGAGGCGCGCACAACGGCTGCCTCGCCGCCCCGTTCTGTCCGCGCGCCGTACACCCCGTCTCTTTTGGCTTGCGAGGATGCCGCACGTCCTTTCGCCCCGTGCGCTCTCGCCTCCCCGTCTCGCTCGCCCGTCCGCCGCACGTCTCGCTCGCCCGCACGCCGCACGTCTCGTTCGCCCGCACGCCCTTCTCGCCGCGCGCCCGCCTGCCGCCCGCGCGTCCCTCTCGTCTATGTTTTCCTTGGCAATGTTGCTAGCACCTGTCCCCCACCTGTCCCCCACCTTTGGTAGTTGCTTGGTACGCAATCATCGGTAAAACGGAAATACTCCTGATATTCCATGTAGCTGGGTTCCTGTGAGTACAGACGAAACGCCCTGCCGCCGTCAACCCATATTTGTAACTCTAGGCCATCTGCGACGATTGCCAGCTCTCACGAGGCCATCAAACATTCAAAGACGATCCAGATTTAGTCCTTGTTTCGTAAAACTTCTTGACCCCCGATTCCAGTCTCCTGCTGTTTACCACGATGCGCCCCATTTCGTTTTGCCGCGGTGCCTGGACCCACCCTGCCTTTTAGCCCTTATCAACTCCTTCCCCTAAGTAGGAATATCTCGCGAGCGTCAACAATTTCCTCCGCGGTTTCATCGACATCCAGACATAGCCGTCTGGTCACATTTAAGAGACCACCGTTCGCTGCTCATCCTCAGCTGTATTTTCCCCATTTTCCTTCCTTATCATTGTATCCACTATCTCTCTCGATATCGCGTTCAATTATGCATCATTCTCCGGTCAACCATCCGTGTGCTGTCTGTGGCCATGCCACTACTAAATGGTGTGGTCGGTGTCAGTCCGTCTGGTACTGTTCACCTGAACATCTGCGTGATGTTGGTCTCCTACTCTAATGGCGTGTCGCTATCTCACTTCCTTCGACAGGACTGGCCTCACCACCGCGAACAATGTCGGCCACCTCTCGGCTATGGCTCGAACATGATCGCGACGCCGCCACCAGCGGAGCCCCAGCACATTTCGATTTCTGCTATATTATTTGTGGCGGAAGAAGGTGCGTTGGCTTGCTTTCTTACAACGCGTTTCATTCACTAACCACTGTATATTCCGACCCAGACCGACCCAAAATTATCACGGTGAAGTGGTGTACATGCGGCAGCAGCGGCGCTCACAGCCCTGGATGAGGTCGATCGTAGGTCTCGTTATCACGACGAGGATCATCGGCGTACTCCGAGCCGACACCCTTAGCATCGAGCAGTGCACTTTCGACCGGGATTGCAGCCGCGGCGTCCTAGACAGTATCCGTATCTGTCTAGGCCTTGTTCGAGCAACCTCTCTTCAGCGTGGGCAACATGAGGACTTCGAGCTCGCTGACACCAAGACCCTCGCCCCTGGCCACCTGAAGTCCAAGAAGGGACAAGATGTCTTCGCGCCGGAAGCTTCTGCGGTGGAATACAACCATCGCACCGTGCGGTTCATATAACTGCGCGGCGAACGCATCCACTATTCCCCGACGGTTCCAAGCCCGATATTACCTTCTATATCCATCACCTGGTTCAAGACAACGGATCGCTGATTGGGCGGTGTCCGCGTATCTTCTGCGTGTGGCGTGAGACGGAGAGCGACGGCGGCGTCCGATGTTTCGTGGGACCCTACGCCCTCAAGGTCTACTACGCGGATCATGCAAGTGATTGTTTCAAAGATGATCTTATTAGTGTGGCTCGACGTGCACAGGTGAAGAATGTGCTCCTTCCGACTTGGTTCGTCTCATATATCGCGCTCGCGTTTGTTCTAGTGATGCTAATGGAGCAATCCCGTCGTTGTAGGGAATGGTACTACGGTGACGCTCTATCCATGCGCGGTTTTCCTCCGGAAGTCGTCCAGAAGTCGTCCAGAGATACACCAATACTCAGGCAGCCACCCTCGTGCCGAACGTGGTGAGCAACCGGGAATAAGTATTTGCACAGTCCGACTTGAAGCGCCTCTTGGTTCAATGCTCGGATTACGACGAGTTCGAAAAAGCATTTACCGATTTCACCGGAGGTGCGTGCTGGTTTCCCTAGTATGAATTGTATTAATCTGCCCATAGGGATCGCCTTGCTCGCTGAGCAAGATCTCGTTCATCGGGATCTCAGTATTGGGAACGTCCTGTTGAGCCAGGACACTCTGTGTCCCTCAGCTTTCCTCTCAGACGCGGCAGCCTCTGCGGGAGCGCTTCTGCGTGTCTCCGTTTCGTTCACGCAGAGACCGCTGGAGCAGCGAATGGGAGGCCTGATCCACGACATGGACATGGCGGGTCGCCTGCATCGCCTACCTGAGCAATCTCCCGCTGACTCCACTTCTACCGCGGACTTGCTGGCGATGTTGCTGGATACACCAGGGCCACCTGCGCGTGCAGAACAACCAGTCAGGCATCAAAAAGGATTCCGAACTATATTAATTTTCTCCTCACTGGTCGCGCCTCACGCTGATGGGGTTAATACAGGAAACACCTCCGTTTATGGCCATAGGACTTCTCGTGGATGGCGGGCCTCATTTAGTCGCCTATGACGTGAGTTGTTCGCATCGAGTCTTCCGCAAACATAGCTGACCTCGCCGCCAGCTACTCAGCCTATTATTTGTTATGGTGTTATTTTTCTGGAGCCACCCCACGTTCCTTTCCGACATTCCCTTTCCTCAGTTGGTGCCCGCGAAGAGTAGGACATGGCCCCCGGATGTGTTGCGGTGGGCGAACCGCCCGGCCGGGTGCCCCGTCGCCGAGCTAGGATTCGTAAAGCGTGGCTTTTTTCAAAACCACAGATCCTTCGGGATATATTCCAACATACCCTCGGAGAAGAAGCTCTCTGGACTGCAGATTCCAAATATCTTCGTCTCTTTTGGGCACTGGATGGTGCTCTCTGGATGGCGGTGCCTGAAAAATCGGAATGGATCGACAGATCAAATGTCACACCAGCAGACGTGGAACAGGCGCTGGCGAATCATCGCCAAGTCCGCGCTCGGATTAATTAATTGACCGATTCGAGGTTATCCTGTACATCACGATGTTGCCGAACGAAATGTAATGTCTTTACGGTCTGGGTCTTAGCTCCGTTGTCCATCATTTTCAGGGTTCGGATTCCTTCCTCTCCAAACGCTCGTTCTAGGAATAAACATATGAGCGTTCTAATCAAGTTCGGAGTGTAACATCTCTGTTGAATGGCCTCAGGAAGATCTCCGATGACTTGAAATGCGAGACCTATGAGGCCGGCCGAGAAGGAGTCGCTGGAAGTCCATTCTATATGGGATCCCTCGGTGGTGGGGTCAAAGAACCATCGGGCATCCTCCTCTTCCCAGTCATTCGGACTTAGTCTTGAGTATTTGATGGTAAGGATGATCGAGTAGGCCAAAATCCCCTCTCGTTTGCTCTCCCGGTTCGCGCACAGGGATACCGTGATGTTTGACCAGTGGGCGGATCCTGGTTGGGGAATTGAATACGTGTGGCGTGCATATTCCTTTCGTCACAGTGGTTAAGCAGTCTTTGAGCGTGTTAAAGAATATTCGAGGCTCACTTCGACGTTTGTGATATCTTTCGTAACTAATCTCATTTTTGAGAGTTGATGCATGGGGCCGGCCAATTTTCCCAGTGTCTTCATCGTTATTAAATAGCTTCCTCGGTCCGTGACCCGAGGCACATCCATAGAGCCCGAGAGCGGCGGACCGATTTTCGACGAGCGAGAAGTTGACCAAGGCATTCGATTAAAAACCTTCAGCACATTTGACGGAGAGAAAATCGAGCATTACGATGATCATATATCCGAGCTTAATGCACATATAGCGGCTTGTTCAGGTAGTTTGCCTTGTCAATCAGGCACAAAAGGATAAAGACATTATCATGATCTTGGAAGCCATTTTGTGTAACTGGAATTGCACCTAGAATCTCTGCGCCCTCTCGGATTCTGCGGTCAATAATCAAGGTGAGCATCTTCAAACACGCAACACTCCAAAGCGATGAGGCGATAACTTGAAGGGGCCTTTGCGTCCTTGTCTTCTTTGAGAATCCCAATCAAGAGGGATGTCAACCAAAACTGTGGCATGTCCTGATGTTTAAGGCAATACAGGAAAAACTCCAGGAGCTTCTCGTTTGGGATGTCCATACAATCTTGATACGAAAACTTGTCAACACCGACCGCAGTATCAATTCCATGTGCTTTAATGTGCCGCTTCATTGCCTCAATTTCATCGATCGTTCTATCGCGGGTATAGGACTGCTGAGGCGAAGTGTCTGGTAGTGGAATCGTCAAATTTCGCGCCATCCGTGCGTTGGTGGGCATTATTTTTGGCCACCACTGTAGATCGCATTGACAGTGTTGACTTAATGCTTAATGTATTAAGCGAGTTAAGGGTTATCAAGGCCTTAAGGTAAGGGTTAAGACCTTGGCATTTGGGCAAAAAGCCAAGGATCCCATTGACACGTTACAAGCTCTTGGGCGCCTCGCAGACTTACATATGTCCTCGGAAGACGACGAGACGGCCCTTCATCTCTTCCACACTGCACTGGAATCAGGGACCAAGATGCATATACATCACCTCAGAGCAGAGTGTATGGTTGGAATTGGGGAGATCATGATCCGGCGGTGCGATCCAATGCAAGCGATGGAAATGTTGGGGGCTGCCCATCCTCTCTTTGTCCGTTCGTCGCGGATGAAGGATGCTGCGTCGGTCAAGAACCGACAGGAAACATTGTATCAAAAAGGCAAATCACACTCGGTCCCGCCATCCGGGATGGAGCTGATGAATCATCGAGTTTAAACTGGAGTTTACACAAGGCTAATCGTCGAGTAAGCAAGATATAATCCGATTCCTTCCTCTCCTCCTCACGCTCTTCCCCCTGAGGTTGTAAACCCTCAACGGTTGTAAAAGAGTACGCTCCTCTCCACCCCTGCGGTCTAAGCGAGAGTCGTAGCAGTGAGTAGCTCCCACTTTTTCACTCCTCACGCTCTTCCCCTGCGGTTGTAAATCCTCAATGGTTGTAAAAGAGTACGCTCCTCTCCACCCCTGCGGTCTAAGCGAGAGTTGTAGCAGTGAGCCACTCACCTTTTTTATCACACTGCATGGTGAGTTTCTGATTACGCATCGACTTAGTGGGAGCGGTTGATTTGGCTAAACCGCTCGCGTTTACTTCCCTCAAGTCGCAGCTCTGCTCGAGACGATTGGACCGGCTTCGTGTCGTTTGAAGGGAGCCCCCCCACCCCGGAATCAAGCTTTAAAAAGCTGGAGAATTTGTCAGCGCCTTCGACCTATCCTTCGCTGCAGGTCAAAATTGCCGTGGAACCAGGAACCTCGCGTAACGAAAATCCCAAACTACCCGTCGTAGAATAAGACATCTTGAACAGCTTTATTGGACGCCCACTTTGATACACGCTGCTACTTTATATGATACTTGCTCCATACTTGGCCCCTACTCGTGCTCCTCGTTGGTTACCTGTCTGGATCCAGTTGCGGCCAGGAGAACAGGTAGGGAGACAATCAGGGTTGAAACAGGAGCAGCCGTTGCTCCTGGTTGTAGTTAGTTAGCACGTAATGTGCCAACCGTCCAGCGAATATTATTTATTATTTACGCTTTTTGGGGCTCTTAGGCCAAGTGTTAGGCAAATTTTAGACCAAGTTGACACTGGAAACAGAGCGGCCGACCGAGGTCGACATACATTGGCCGACCTCCGGTTTGCAAAGGTCTGCCGAGGAACCGCCTGAAAGTAGTGTCTGTCGCAGCTGCTTAATGAGGGGCATGAACATATCCATACATCTTGTATGTCGGGCCATTCTGGACAACCCGGACTCCTATGTTTAAATTTGCCTGGTCCTGCTGCCAGGACAGCGATCTTGGACTCCGTGACCCATGAGAGAAGTCAGCTACTGAATACTAAGTCTGGCTTCGGTTGAATCACCACACACTCGGGACGGTTCTAGTAGGTAGCGGCGTGTAGTGTGGAGAAAGAGAGCACAGCACCGTAGTGTAAAAATAGAAGGGCTTGTTACGCAAGTTGGGGTTATCGAGAATTAATCGCAGGTGCGCTCCAAGCGCAACCGGGCCTTTTTGGGGTCGTTTGTACGTTGATTATAGCCAGTCTTTGATAGTATTTTGTAGTCCCAAAAATTAATGAGTCCTCCTATAGATGAAACAAGTAATTCATAGGTGAGCAACCACCAGAACCATGGCAGAGACTGAACGACATTCGTCTCCGCCCGCAAGCGAAATTGGAAGCATCCGGGTAAAGCGGTTAGAAATTTTAATTCCGTAGCCCTCGCTACGCCGTCCACGAACGTCGAAGACCAAGTTACACGCCCGTCGGCTTCCTAAGCCGACCCCACCGACGCGCAGGAGCGCTCAGGATGACCGCGACGACGCTCTGCGCGACCTGCTCGCGCGTCGCGTCTCGAACGCCCAATATTTAGGCCAGCCAGGGCCGCGTACCATTCTCCTTGGGACACAGGGTATGATGCGTGGTACGTTACACCGCACACCCGGAGTTTCACCTTTCTCTTTAAAAAAGGAAGAGACGGGCGACGTACGATCCACAAAAATTCCTTTTCCCATGACGGGCAGTTCCAACTCTGTCCCCAATTCTAAGAAAAAAGCCGCCAACCTTGGTGGCGCCGCCGCGCCTCGTCTGCCTCGCGTGCCCGACGAGCCTCCCTTGCTCACCCGTCAGGCTAGCAGGGTCGTTACCCGCCGGTTCGTACCCGCCCCCATCTTCGCTCGCTACGCCCCACTCCCCGAAGCCTCAACCTTCCGCGTCTGAGGAAGATGTCCCAACCGCAGTAGAGTCCCCCTTCGCTTATAACGAGGCTGGAGTGACTCCTGCAGACCGCGAAGCGCGTGAAAATAGCAGTATCGCGTCTGACATGCCTCCTTTAGAATCCATCGCCAACTCCTCCGTCTCCTAGTCGAATCACTGCATTCAAGCCCCCCGTAGACACACCTCAGGCTACCTCCGTCCACCTCCGTCTACCCTCTGTCTACCCGAGTAGACATATGTGTACCATGACATGTAGACACACGTTAGTCTACCTCTGTCTACCTAAGGTGGACAGCCTTCGGCTACCTCTGTCTACCTTGGTAGACACACCCCATCCAAACTTACACTGACCTAGGTCTTTCCTGTGTCTAGACATCTCTCCTTCCCACTATCCCCGTCTTTGCCTGCGTGTGCGAGTGTTTATGTAACCTGTGCCGACATGTGCGAATAGATTGACAGCGGTAGCCATCAGATCAAGAATCACTTGATTTCCCCTCTTCAGCAGCTCGCTTGCGGTTCACTGTGGACTTTGCGTCGATCTGGGTTGAAAGTTCACCAGCAAAACCCAATATTGATGTCAGCCCGACTATGTCTATGTCGGTCTACCTCGGCCCGGGTTTGTCTACCCCTATCTACAGGGTAGACACATGGTAGACTCAGGTGAACTGGGCATGTGTATGCAACATAGACTTGGGTAGCCAGACAGGTCAGTCTACCCTGTGTCTACCTGGGTAGACAGACCCTCTGTCTACGGGGGGCTTGAACGCAGTGAATGATGCGAGAGACGTCGAGGAGGGAGTTGTGCCCGCTCCTCTTTCGAATGGAGGAGGTCGGCACGGGCTATACGTCAATACACTTCTACGCGCAGCTGCTGCGCACACCGTTGGCACATCGCCGCAAGATCTAACCTTCGGTTCCATAGATGGGGAAATATTCGACCAAGATGACCGCTTCGGCCACGCCGTCGTTAGCCTCCATTCTTAACCCTCCTCCCTCGGAACGAATGGGGCCGAGGGTAGGTTTTGTTGAGGACTACGAAAGTATCACGGCTGCGCTCTCCGCCGGGAGAGGAACACCGCGAATATTCGTCTCCCTGGCTCAGCAGATCGAGGTGTATGACGAGAGCGTCGGGGCTTCCTTGATTCGTTACCACCCGACCTTCGACCCACACGTCGACGACGACCCGTTGCTGCCCTTTGGGGCTGAGGATGGTCTCATGCCGGGCAAAACGCCCGAGGAGACCATGATCCTCCGGGACGCAGTCATGAGGTGGGAGTACCCGCACCGGCACTTCAACTGGGACTTCCTCGATGAAGGGGTCCGCAAACTCAGCGCCGTACAAATCACCGCATCGGACTTAGTTCTTTATCTGGCTGAGCATAACGTACGGCTGTATACATTGAGCGCGGACGTTCTATGGTGCGGGTCACCTAGCTGCCGCTACCCCCATGCTTGAGATTTTCCGGGCCGAGTTTTGCCTCTATTTCTTATCCCTCTTTAGAAAGTGATTCTTTTGACGATACAAGCTGATCCTAAAGAGGGATTTGTATTTAAATCAAAACTGAAGGAGGTAAACTTTTTCTTGCCGTCGAATTGGCCACAAGCGGGGGAAATAACGGAAATTTGGGCTGATTGTGGCTGTGTACAGGGCCAAAAAAAATTCTCCAGCCAATTGGCCACTAAGTTTGGGTAGCGGCAGCTAGGTGACCCGCACCATAGAACGAGTGGCCCAACTTACACTAGCTGTTCATCAAGTGCTCGTGAATCTATATGCTTTCCTCTCCCCGTCCCGACCATACCCCTTCTCCCTTGATCCCAATTGGCAGCTACTGCGCCTTATGGAAGAAAATCTCAGCCGTCGCTACCTCATAGCGGCTTTTGGCAGCCTCCAATACCGTCTCCAGCAAGCGGTCAGGCACGTTAAGAAGCAGCTTAATTCGATTAAAAAGGGTTCACAAGTTGGAGAACTTTGACAGCGGGAGCACCGTGAACTCTACCCGCAGTTCCCGCATGTCCCCTGTCATGTCATTCAATTGCGTGTTGGAATTTCACTAGTTCTCCGCTGGCAAATACGTCCGCAATTCGGCCAGGACCCCGGTTTATCCCTTGGAGCTATCATAGGTCCGGGCGTGGACAAAAAATTTGGGATTTGGCTCGAACATCATTCATCAATCGTCCATGCTTAAAGATAGCTTTCGAGCACAACCGAGTTACCTCACATGGGGCGTCTTCTAACAGTTGAAACATGCATAAGTATATCATGTTCAACGTCACACCGGTGTACGACATTTCCTCCTCAGATGAGACTCGCCGCGCGACTGTTTGGTCCGGCGATCTATGGTGCGGGTCACCTAGCTGCCGCTACCTGAAATTAGTGGCCAATTGGCCGGAGAATTTTTTTTGGCCCTGTACACAGCCACAATCAGCCCAAATTTCCGTTATTTCCCCCGCTTGTGGCCAATTTGATGGCAGGAAAAAGTTTACCTCCTTCAGTTTTGATTTAAATACAAATCCCTCTTTAGGATCAGCTTGCATCGTCAAAAGAATCACTTTCTAAAGAGGGATAAGAAATAGAGGCAAAACTCGGTGCTCCGAAACGCTTCTGCTTCGAAAATAGCAGTCGTGCGCGCGCAGCATGCTCGCTTTATCTGCCCTCCCCCCCACGGAGACGCTTGCCGTACACCTGAGGTTTCCTCCCCCCTCCCATCCCCTCCCCTCCCCCTTGTTTTCTTATTCTCCGCAACGTAACTGACGCCGCACATAGACCGAACAAGACATCGCCGCCATCGTGGGGGCGGGGCTCAACCGGATGAGGGTGCCGATTCCGTTTTTGGCGATTAGGTGTGTCCGTCTTTCCTCGTCCTCCTTTATTTTTATCCATGGAGGCGTTTTACGACTTGGGGCGGGAGGGACGCCGATTTGTTTTTTTGTGCTTTGGTTTTGGGGAGCGGAGATTTGATGGTGCGGCGAGGGGAAGTAGGGAGGCGGTGGATTTTGGCGGAGATGACCATTAGCGTGGCGGAGCCTCGGTGCGCAGGACACAACTACACCTCGTACTGCTCGCCTTGCGTCGGGTAGACGAGGGCAGACGTAGCATACTGGGGTTTTTCATTCAAATCAACAGTCACGCGTCACGCATCCCCCTGTCGAGGACGAATTTTGGTCGCGGTCACGCATCACGGAGGGGTTTGTCGAACGCATGGTAAGCGAGTCCCATTCTTGATCCCATCAACAATGGGACTCGGCTAAAGCGGTACTCGCCTGTCTCGGCAAGTCTGCTTGCCGGTGAATCTGTGACCCCTCCGCATCAAGATCAGCCGGATCAGGCGCTATGAGGCGGCATGGGCGGAGTGATCGGTTGATGTACATCAATACCGCGGGATTGACATCGGCCATTTCCGATAACTGATGCACAGCTCTACAGAAGGCTGGATTGGGGCCAGAGAAAAATATAGAATACAAGATACGCCTACGCTTCGCTCCGGCGCAGCCACTGTTCTCCTCCTTCTCAGGTTGGATGTTGAAAGTTGTCTAGAAATATTGATATCCCAAGGTGGTTGAAATCTGTTAGGACAGTATAAATGGATACAAATACTCGATTATGTTCCTTCTTGTTTGTCGCGAATCCTGGTCGCTCCACAATAAACAGAAAGGTGGTCAAAAATTAGATTGGAATGTCAAGAAGGTTTGACGCAGGAGCAGAAGTAACACACAGCAGGGTCGGGCTCGGAATGATTCGTGAATCAACTGGCAGTAAGGGCCTGATCGTGTGCACTAGATTCGTGTTAGAATTGCGTTAGATTCTAAGAATAGAATCGGCCAAGTAAGATCCGAGCGGAGGCCCCCGATCACCTGTGCTGGGCTATATAAGTATGGAATAATAGAGTGTACCGGCACGGCATTTCATGCGGGATCGCGGCGCGAATGTCGCCCGAGTACCATCGCAGCATTGATCGATGATGGGGTTTGCGATCCGACTTGCGGCATTGGCATCCTCCGGCAGTCATCCCGCTGCCGGGCCTGATCCGATAGAATGTAGCCCATTCTATAATTGCTAGTGGGATGCGGGCTGAGGCAAGCTCTGCTTGAATACCTCCTCGTAATTAGCAGAATGAGTGAATGAATGATCAAGACACAACCAATTTCCGTGCCCGCGGCGGAAGAGCTCACTGCAACGGCACCCGGTTGACGGTGTGGACTAGGTCCCGCCCCATTTCATCATCATCTGAGTGGAATATGTGTGGCCCGTCCCGCCGCAAGCACCAAAATTGGTTGTATCTTGATCATTCATTCACTCATTCTGCTAGTTACGAGGAGGTATTCTAGCGGGCCTGGAGGGTTTGCATCGGCCCCCATCCCACTGGAATTGCATTAGAATCCAATTATAGAATGGGCCATTCTATCGGATCAGCCCCAGCAGCCGGATGATTGCCGGAGGATGCCGATGCCGCAAATCGGATCGCAATCCCCATCATTGATCAATGCTGCAATGGTACTCGGGCGACATTCGCGCCGCGATCCCGCATGAAATGCCGCGCCGGTACATTCTATTATTCCATACTTATATACATAGCCCAGCACGGGTGATCGGGGGCCTCCGCTCGGATCTTACCCCGCCGATTCTATTCTTAGAATCTAAGGCAATTCTAACGTGATTCTAGTGCACACGATCAGGCCCTAAATCATGGAATGAGATGAAAGAACCATACTAGCAGGAAACGGTAAAAGCATTGGTGCTGCTCGGACAAATATTTGAGTAAAGGTGTTGCACCTATGAGGTGCCACGGATCGAATGTTGGAATGGATTACGCGGAGTCGAGCCTTCAACGGATACGCAAATAGTGTCCGAATCAATACAGCCACTACGGTTTGATTGCTTACCGTTGAAAGCTTAAAGAACGCAAAATATTCAATCTAAATGCTGTGGTTGCGCCACGGCCGAAATGCGTGGTGTTGGAACAGAAAAAATGGAGGTGAGTGGCGAAACAGCGAGGAAATAGAGTGATTCACAGGCTGCTGGAGGTACACATGGAAGAAATAAACCGTCAAGGTGATAGACTGCGGGAACTTCAGTAAATTATGCACACGCAAACTAGAAATGATACACATTTATGGAGATTGTGCGCTGGTGATTAAGAGCACAGCAACCTGCTCGGCGAATAGGGTCAGCCGGGGCCCAACAGAAGATGAATAAGATCTGTTGAGAATATCAAACAGGCAGGATGCTGCACTGGCTGGGATTTGGGAGACTTTGGTACACTTGTTGTGTGGAATCGTGTGGATTGGTCTCGACTCTTGAGGAGAATTTGCTAGCGGGTTAATCGGAGTGGAGGAACCATGAGACTAACAGCGAGTGGGGCCATGAGGGGAGGTTCGCTTCCCACTTGCGGTCTTGCAAAGCAAACGATCAGGCTTGAACACGATATTGCAGCGCAGAATTGACATCTAACACAGCTTGGGCGGCGAGACTTTGGCACCGACTCTTGACAGCTTTGATTGTTTGGATCTTGCAGCAGGCTTGATCCATCCATCGACAACCAGAAGGTAGTGGTTTGAGCGAAAATGAAGGTCGCTACAAAGCGAGAGAATGGTGGGGGAGCAAAGTCCTAGGAGGAAAGGATTTCGATGGGCCAGCACTCTCTGGAAAGCGAACATTGAGGCACAGGCTGGGAATGCTTCGCAAAATGAATACATCCCAAGTGCTCTTGTAAAAATGAAATCAAGTATTAGGCAATAATTTCATGCTCCCAAGTGTGTGACAGGTTTGCCACACATTTTTTAACCGCTGCCATGTTACCGCCCCTCCCAGCTGCAGAAATCGCCCGCAAACTCCTAAATCCGCTCAGAGATGACCGAGAACAATGGATCAAAGCAGTTGGTTCGGATCAGATGGCACGATTTTCCGGGCGTTCCGAATGGCAGCCTCAAGAACCGAGACTGCGTGACGGCGGGTCACTATGTGATTGGCGGCGGTCTCCCAGTCCCATTTCTTTAGCGAGTCCCATTGTTGATGGGATCAAGAATGGGACTCGCTTCCCGAAAAAGGAAATAGGCGAGTCCCACTCCCATTCTTCTAGTATAGACTCCTTTCCATGAAGCTATCGAAATTTTGGAGGTGTCACACGGAAATTCGGCTGCTGTCGAAATGTCGAATTCGTAAATCAGGTCACGCGTCACACCCCGTGTCGATTTGAATGAAAAACCCCAGTATAGCGCCACTCCCACCCATCCTATCTCCTCCCTCCTCCCTCCCCTCCTCTCCCCTCCCCTCCTCTCCCCTCTCCTTATCTCTTCTCCACCCTCCCCCCATGGCCAGGTACGGCAACTAAATAGAATCTCAGTTCAGTCAGTTCAGTTCAGCTGGCCATTTTGTTTTTTTTGGAAGGGTCGGAAACGCCTGATGTTGAAATTCTGATGGTTTCAACTTACCCTTGTTTCAAAACCGGAATAGGCTTGGCCATATACATTGTTTGGGCGACTGGTTTATTCGGTGCCTGAAGGTCGCTGCTAACCCAAACCACCCTAACCCCTAACCCCCAACCTCTAACCTAACTATTCTTTACGTGTGTTCTGAGGTTCGGTGTGATGACCGGCGCAAAAGGGTTGAATGCGGGATCAAGTCAGCAATAGAGCCATATAGATTTTGGGTGTGGGGAACAGCGGTGGTCCGATCCGTAACCGCTGGTACCAGGTCGTGGGGCGATGGGTGCGCGAGAATGAACCCAAAGAGAGACGCCCAGACGACGGCTAACCCAAAAAGAAACGGCGTCTCGGTACGTTGGATCTGAGAATGCAAGGAGGAACGAGGAGGAACAGACAGAGACAGGACTGGTGAGTGGTATCCAGAGTGCGTGAACGTCGCAAATTTGTGGTCAGTTCAGAGTTCTGAGTGAACTCGAAGTCAAAGAGGAATCGGATAGGGTGACATTTGCTGAAAAGACAGAATGCAATCCTTAAAACCGGTGCATAAGCGACCATCCGCTCGCTGTGTTATGCGAAGAAAGCCTCGAACGGACGGAGCGTAACCGTGACAGGTAGAACTGGAAATCTGGAAAGGGTGCAGATTACACCGAGATTGAACAAGCAGTGTTGGTGTCCGTGGAACTTTACACCCTAAAAATAATCATTGACATCCCTCATCCACTGGCAATAGGAGGCCATGCAACGGTTCATGCTAGAGTCTTAGGATATACCGCGGCGAGGAACGGGAGAGTTAAATAGAAATAGTGGGTTTACGTATTACGGTCGACCCGGAAATACAAATAAGGTTATTCTTCCTATGGGTTCCCTCTTCAATTACAAGATAAAGCTGCAGATGTGCTCTAACCACTATTGCCTCTAAATTGCAATATGCGCGACGGGATTGTGTCGATGAGTCCATCCACCTGTGGTTTCGGCGAATCAATCTCCGTTCAGTATGATCCTGGCGCGAAAATATTTCCGATGACGATGATACACTCGAGACGATCCACCCGGAATTTCGGAAGGAATTTGACGAGGCGGGTAAGTGGCGATATGTATAGATTCCGACTTCCTAATCCTCCCTTTCAGATTGCGGGGACAAAAGACATGACCTCTTCGTAAAGTAGTCGTGGAAACGATGAGGCTTTAAAACCATACTTTGGGCCCCAGCAATCTGAACACACCCTTCAAGAGGGTCTCTTCATACTTCCCTAAATATAGATAAATAGTGGTACTCAGACTGACACATATGTTGCGCACAACATGGTATCCCTTACCATCCAGATCAAACTACAAATACGATGAATCGGGTGGAAGACAATCCGGCTCGTCTTCTGGGTCGTGCTAAGGGACGTTGAAGTACCAATGGTGGGAGACATACGAGCATCACCTTACATATAGTTCTAGATATTGGTGCGTTAGGCACTCGGTTGCACTGAGCCGTTTCCTGGGATCGAAGGTCTGACTGTCCTCAGTATAACTCTTGGTGGACGCGAGGGTGAATGCTAGTTATACCAATAGTTTTTTGCAAAAGATCAATAGCGTAAGCGGTTGCTGAGGGGAAGAGTGATTGCAGTGGAATCGCCGTCGAAAGTGGAAGAAGTGCGAAGGAATTGCCGAGCAGATTTTCTAGTTATGTGGGATATTTGTTCAACGGAGGGAGCGCCTGTTTCTCTCTTCAGATTCAAGTACCCTTGGGTGAACCTACCGTGTATGTACCCAGCACTCCTATGATCATCCGGAGTTGTTCGATGTAATGCCTTCCCGGAAACAGTGGCTGGCGAAGAAAAGGTTCGGCTAGGATACACCCTGTATCCCAGAGGTCGATTGCCTATTAATAGACATGGACACAAATAAGCTTTGATATTAACTGTTTGCGAACATCTAACCGTGGTGTATTTCCGGAAGGAAAGCATAATTTCTGGTGCGCGATACCGTCGGGTCGCCACGTACTCGGTCATGCATTTGCCGTCCGTGGTTGCCCTTATGTAAACACTCTTGGCCAGCCCAAAATCGCACATTTTGAGATCACGGTTTTCATTCACCAGGAGATTGGATGGCTTCAAGTCGCAGTGAACAATCCCTGCGCTGTCGGTCGTTCAACCCCAGCTCTGGATTTTTTGGCCAGGTACAAACGTGCAAAGGCTTCTGAGCCGCTTCAACATGAGCTCGCTGAATATTTTCGAGTCACCGGTGTTGCTCAGCCCTATGAAGACGACACCGATGCGCTGCAGTGGTGGTACAGCCGTCGCAAACGATTCCCTAATCTCTATCGGCTTGCACGTAATGTTTTATGCATACCTGGTACATGTTTTGAATCGAATTGTTGCCCGCCAAGCTGACATTCACCGGCATGAATTTCGCAGGTTCCGCAGTCGCCGTCGAGCGCGTATTCTCGGGTGGTCGTGACACAATCGGCTTGCGTCGAGCAAGCTTGAAGGCCGAGACAATTCAGACATTGATGTTTGTCAAGGCACGGTTACGTTGTGCCTGCGCCGCACTTGAACGCGAGGAGAAGATCATTTCTATTTAGATCACATAGTACTTATTCAAACAGCCGTGTCGTCTCATAGATAAAAACTTAGTCCAGCGACGTACTGGAAGTGCGATCATTTTTTGATGGCAGCCAAACCCGTAGCTCCGGCCGACGGCGGCCGTAACCCGTGAACGTATGGGACCCGGCCGTATGACCTTCAGGGTAGTCGTGTTACGGGTCGGGTACGGGACGGGTAACCCGTAAATAACCCGACCCGGACCCGTTTGCGGGTAACAGCCCTAGCCAATTTCGCCACCCTGGTCGTGTCACAACATGACAGTCACTGCGTCCAGGCCTGAGGGATAAATCGTTGAAGAGGCTTGAAATCATGGAGCCTACGAAAGACCTGAAGATGATGGGAGTTTGGAAGGGGCAATCCGGGTCGACCAAGCTGAAGATAAGTAGGAGAAGGCAGGACACAAATCCAAATGATGCAAAGGAAAGAACGACAATTGCGACGGAGTGATTGAAGGTCCACAAATACACTGACAGAGCAACTTCAAAAAGAAATAATCCGCTTTGGAGAAGGAGGGGGAACATCTGCATGAGCCCATCAAAGCCCCATTTTTGCAAGCCCTCAAATTTGCGATGGCGTTCAAGCCCGCGGGCTTTGATGGTCCCACTCTGACCTGCGGCTGAGTATTTCAGCACCCACTGCTTTCCGAGCACCGCGAGGAGTGCGGCAAGTAGTGTCGAGCACAGGCTGGTGTAAAGCAAGCTCTGCGCCAGAATGACAGCAGGTGGGGGAGGGGGGGTGCAGATGCAGTGTGGGCTAATAAGAAGTACCGTGGCCATCGGACACTTCCTCCTTCGTACCGTGATGATCTTGATATTAGGCAGAAAAATACTCGTAAGTAGAAATTGAATAGATGCTTAAGATGGAGAGCGTGGGAACCCGCACCCTTATGTAAGCCCAAATTGATGGCATTAATGGGCGGGGCTGGCGAGGTCGGGTGAAAAAGTTAGCTCATAGATAATGTTCCTATCATCATTCCAAAGAGCTTCTATGAAAAATCTGAGTGAAAATATGAACTGGGGGGTCACTATAAAGACATTTATTTATTTTCCAGAAAAGTGTTCCTATCTGCTTTTCACCTCAAACGGCGCAGTTTTGAAAAATTTGTGCAAAAGATTTGGAATACACAGCCACAGCACAGCCACCTCGGGCCGCCCCGGCACCACCCGGCACGGCCCTTTGGTCATGTTGTGATGACCTTGGCAACTTCGAGAATGGTTTGTTGATGGTTTGCCATGGATTCTACCAAGGTTCCTGAGGTTTTGCTGAGTCTACAAAGAAACTATAACACTTGACTGCCTGAAATTCAGTCCCAGGACCCTGATACAGGGGGAAAATAATCAATTTTTTCTCCAGAACCCGAGATTTGGAACTTCCCACAGTCACATGGTCTGATTTGTAAGGGTGCGGGGTTCCCACGCTCTCCATCTTATGTCTTTCCGTGTGGAACACGTTACGAGCTGACCTCAGAAACAGCACCAAAAAAATGGTACTGCTCAGAAATAACACGAAAATGAAACAGAAATTGATGAAAAATATTTCCGTCCCTCCAGAGGTACACAAAACAAAAAGGTTCAGCAGCCCAACATTTGGCGCTTTCCCACGTTACTGTCACGCATCAGTCACATTCCACGTGACTCGATGGATGCGGATCTACCTTAACATTGACAGATCCGAAACAAAGGCAGCCAAAATTAGCTGGACATCGCGGCAGCTGCCCGCCGGGTTTTGGAGTGCGCTTTCCCGCCGGCCGACGGCCAATCGATCATTCGGCATTATCGGCACGTGACATCACCCTCAGAAACTTTGACAGACACTGCCGCCCCGGTGCTAACATTGACAGATCCGAAACAAAGGCAGCCGCAAAATTAGCTGGACACGATCTAGCTCCATCACGAGTGCACAGTATAATCCACTCAAAAGAGCTCCATCCAAATTCCAAACAAAAAAAGCAAAGCAGGCAACTGAAAATCGACGTTACAAAAGAGGTGGGGAGGCCGCGAAGCGGCCAACCAACCGCATGTACGGTATAAAGTAAAGTAGTACTGTCTGTAGTAGTTAGCCTTTTATCACATCATTTTATGAGCTAATACCGCACCACCTAATCCTTGAGTGTATTGCACCTCTTGGACTCGAGGCTTGTTCATGACATAATAAAAGGCTATCCTTCATACCTTTGTACCAACATCCCTTTCCCCCTATCCCTATCCACTTTTCTTTGTGCCTTGTCCTCTTGCTTGACTGTTGTCTGAAAATCCATTTCCCCCAGTATAAATACCAGAGTATCCATCACACTACCCCCACCTCTACGCAACAAGCAGGCAACAGTAGCCATCAGTTTGCGCAACGCCAAACAGCCATCAGATGGCTCCAATGGCTGCATCGCAAACAGGCTAATATTGGTACCAGTGCAGCTGGGAAGGCTCAGTTGGCATTCGGTGCTATCCATTCCAATAATCAACCATGCTTCGATCCACGCATATCGCGGGACGCATGGCTCGCAGACTCTGGGTGTACTGGTTGCGCACAAGCCATATAAGCCGTTTGGTGGCTTTTTTGCGTGCGCACCATATGGCTTATGGCTTGTGTGGCCTGTGTTGCAACCAAGTTTCAAATGACTGTTCGGGCTTTCATTTTAGCCCTCAGTGGTTTCTATATGTCCGTCAGCATCTAACTTCACCGGCGAAGCACTCACTTATATCCAAAATCACAAATTCCTGCCTTTTTTTGCCTGAAATTTCAATGGGCTCCGAGCATGATGCTGGAATTGGACTGTCAGCGAGCAAATGCCATAATGAACACCCAAATTCACTGGACAAGTACAAAAAAGCCATACGAGCCATGAGCCATATGGTGCGCAGCGATTAACAAAACCTTGATTAACACCAGGAAGAAGAGCAGTTGCTGAAAGAGCTGTAAAGATACCACGATTCATCATGAAGATCGTCAGCTTAGTGGTAAGGGCCTTCATCTGTCCACCCCTTATGTATTGGTTTAGCTGGGAGGATCAAGTTCAATTTGGAAAATGCTTCACTCTGTTTCCTTCACCGTATTTCGCTGCAACCAGCCACAATTTTTACGACCAATTCCAGAGGGATGAACTTGGTGAGGCTTTCTCACAACCGCTGTTCGGCGTTGCGCAATGGTCAGAGCCGTCTCAACACTTCGAACATCATGGTTTATTCTAAGACATGTAGCAGAATCCCGGCGACACGAACGCGGGTGAAGGGTCTTTTTGTGGCCGGATGCTTCCAAATATTCATTGATAATTGAATTCCGTTGCTAAGGGATAAACCTGCCCTTCATTCACGCTTCATTGATTGATGATATTTGTGCTTTCATGTGTGGTCTATATCGAAGGGCCGGGAATTCCAAGAACAGTTCAGCAAGCTGCGTCCGAATATGAAAAGGCTGTACATGGAAAGTAATAGCATAGCGTCCGCTGGGTGGCCTCAGTGTTCACGGCACAGGCTGGCGATGTTTTTCCGGGACGCCCGTGGCCAAGGTACACCTTGGAGGCTTCGAAAATTGTATCATCCAAATCAATGGTCAGGCTAAAAGGTCCATCTACATTTGTAAACTATGATCCCAGGGAGTACCACTTGGAAAAAACATTTGCACTTCGTTAAGTTCCATTCCAGGACCCATCTGGGCCTCGCGCGCTCCAAGGTACTACTATTGGGACATTTCCATTCGGTACCTAATGCTGGAAGGGCCGTTTGCAATTGATTGGAGTGGAGACCACAAGAGTGGTGGGGATGATAAGAGTGGCCGCAACTATAGATCTCGGCAGACGTCGAGATTCTCTGTGTCTGAGGATAATAATAATAACTTGATCTGTGACGCGGTGATTTGCGGTGCGTGGGAGTTACCTGCCAAAAATCTGTTCAGTTTCAGGTCCGCTGCGCACTGAAAAAGTTCAATTGTGCGTTAAATTGGCGGCATGATGAATCCACGTTCTACGCGAATGATCGGCGCTTGTTGCGGTGGGTTCATGAGAGTCTATTATACCTTTAAAACACATTTATGTACTCCAATATGTTCTACTGCACTGGAAATGGTTGAATTTATCGAAAATAGCGTTTGGTGGGGAGTTTTACAATGCTAGAATGTCAAAGAGTGATAAAGCTGGGTGGGAAATACCGCATAATTTCATTCAATTCGTTTGTCACGGGTCACGGACCCGGGCGGGTATTTTATATATTGGGACCAATTAGGACCACTGATATCTGCTTCGTTTTTGGCCCCCTGCCAAATACCCTTCGGAGTTGCCCGTGTAATACTACCTACCTACCTACTCACTGGGAGCATCATTTCCTCGAAACAATTCATTATGCATATCAAGGTTGGTAATTCGCACCCCCTGATTTTATGTAATGATACTTTACAGATTGTGACGAGGTTTTCCGGACGCCGCGCGAGCCGATACCTCCGGAATATGGCCATACAGTCGGCACTGTCATAACCCATAGGGGTCGTAACCCATAACCTGTGAAACCCCATACATTTTGGCCTCCACCAACATGGTTCCCACTGAAAATGCTCAAAAAACCCATAACTCTGCCAAACCCCATAATCCATACATTTCCGAGAGTGAAAAGCCATACTGTTGATCCAGGTTTGGCCCATATCTGATGATAATTTTCCATTTTTTTGGGTAGAATGGAGTGTAAATACATTGCAGGACTCGTGGAAACTATTTGTGGCCCCGAAGCTGGGCTTTTTTGACCGGAATGGACTTCTTAAAAGTCCCCATCACTCCTTCCATAACAGGACATCTTGATGTCAACGTTTAGTATTCCTACTAACACAACCAAATGGGCCTAATCTATGCGCATTCAATTGTTTGAATTTTCTGAATAGTCTTCAATGGACCCTGGGTGGTCGAAGTTGCGCTAACAGAGGTATCGGCATTTGCCGATCACTTTCCCACGGTTACCGTAGGCCATACACTGCGATAACCCATACTTCTGGGTGTCCACGGAAGGGTATGGGTTAAGACAGTGGCGACTGTAATTAATTCTGCGCGCTCACGACGTCGACATCAACTCCGTACTCCTTCAGCAACTGCTTCTTCAGCCTCGCAACGCCGAATCCTGGAACCCAACGCGTCGTCGGCTCGAGCTGTTGGAACATCATGAGCACCTCGCGCGGGGAGTGGTCGCATACAGCGCGATGCACACGGTGCCTGAAAACACGCGGCCGAGCGCATCAGGCACTACGACGCCGTGGTCCGGGAGCGGTTCCGGCTCTATAAGCAAGTAGTCCACCTCCGGATTCTCCCGGAGACGCTTGAGCTGGTAGAGCAGTGCTGGCGAGCGAGTGTAGCCGGGCTTCGGCGGAGGGAAGATGTCGTCCTCGTCCACTGTTGCCTCGGACGCCGTAGTGAGCAGAGACTGGACGATTGCACCCTCTTTCCCGCAGATCGTTTTGTGGGGGGGATGGCCTCCCTTCCAGTCGGCAGCCTGGCATTTCCTGTTTGACGAGCGTTAGAAAGTCTCAGTGATTAAGTGATCTAGAAATTGCGGACTTGGAGCAATATAATACGAGACGATCGATCGCTTTGCACCGCTGACACGCCGCAAGCGCCGCGACGCCCGCTTTCGCGGCGGGAAGACCGCATGAGGTGCACTGGCGCTCGCCAAGTAGACGACTCGCCGCGGTCTCGCGAGAAATGTCCCTGGTGTCTACTATGTTCCCAAATAGCTGCTTGATGCGCTTTAGCTCTTCAGGATCTTTGCGCACCCCTTTGCCGAGGTTGTACTCCTCCGACTCGTTGTACTTGAATTTCATTAGCAAGTTGAATGGGAATGATAAATATTAGCGAAAGAAACACAAGGAGAGTTGTCAAGCCACATACAAAGGCCAGGAGGATGTTCCACACTACCATGGTCAGCAGGTATGTGCGCCGGCTCTCGGAGGCTTTTTTGGCGAGCGCACAGCCAGGATGGGAGCTAGCATCGCCAAAGGCGTGAATCTTGTCATACACTGCATTCGGAACGGTCCTGAAGTCGTTCGGAACCTTGTCCAGATCCGGGAACATCAAATTCTTTAGCAGGTCGAGGAAGCCTTCGCCAGAGCCGTGATTGAGCCGTTTGAGGGTGAGCTCGGGGCACCTGTGAGACAAGCTTAGAAGACGCGGGGAGAAATGGATGTATTTGAATACCATTTTCGTTGCTCCTCAAAGCCTGGTGATGCCAGGCACGCACGAACGAAGCCCTCCAGAATGAAGTCTTCGCGCTCCTTCGCGGTACTCCGGTTCATCCAGTGAGATTCAAAGTCGTCTTCAGCAAATCGTTCGGAGGATTTCCGCGTGAGATCACGCTGAAGGATACAGATCTGTTTGGTGATGGTCTGCAGATTCAGCACATGTGCATCCCCGAGCATCATGTCGTAGTATTCCGTAGGCAGCCCCGCAGTTAAATCCGGAACGGGACGCCCTCCGAGATAGGAAATCTCGACTTCAGAGCCGTATAAGGTTGCTAAATCGTGTTCCCATGCAGAATTCCAGCCTGGAAAACCAATATGGAGTGTGCGGAATGCCACACATAGAACGCACCTCGCCGGTCTTTTGTGAAGGAAGGGGACTTTGGAGAGTCGCCGAATCCCATGCGTGTAGTTTGGAGTGCGGCCAATTAAAGCGATATTGACGAGGGAGACGCTTGAATGAAGTGGCAAGACTTGGGCAAGAGGAGTAATATGCCCGGAGGTAACAAGTTCGCTGGCGGCCGCCGCTGGCCACCGGTGGCTACTGGCGGACGCTGCCGTACAGTGTTTGTCGCTGTAGCACATTGAGTTGTCGGTAATCATCGATCACCGCTGGGACCCACCGGACCGACTTCACCTCCATCTACCACTGGTTTTCCGGTGGAACTCGCCGTAGACTGCTGGAGGACGGTGAGTGCATGTTTCACTTCCATGTGGGATAGTCTTGGCGATATCCCCCAATCACCAGCGGAATATACCGGATCGGCGTATCTGTTCCAGCCCCTGAGTTCCAGTGGTTTTCGCCAGAACTCGCTGTAAACTGCTGGAAATTGCTGGACGCTGCGCATTTTATGTTTCAGGTACCACATGGAACACAGTCATTGGCTCGATAACAAGCCCGCTTTATACCGAGCCCCATCGCTACGAGTTTTCTTCGTCTTCCGTGCTCCCTGCCATGTCAGCGTCTCCCAACGATTCCCTTCAGCTTTCTGAGCGTCCTCTCGAGAAAAAACTTGTCTCTGAACTCCTGGATATTGCCAAGGCCATGAATATCGACACCGCTAAGCTCCACAAGCCCGACATTTTGAAAGCAATTAAAGTGCACATTCAAACTCATCCAGGACTCGCAGATGATCCCCATTTACTCCCTCTTGTCGGACATCGTACGGCGCCACAGGCGTTGGGAAAGACTAGCGCTGGCAAGGCGACTGAGGAGAAGATCGAGTCCTCCAAGCCCAAGGAGCCGGCAACTGGGTGTAATTCATCTTCGTCTACCTGATGTTGTTCTGAGGTTCTCTTGTCTGCAGCGCTAACAGAGCCCTCCTTGAGCACAACGTTAAGACCGACCCTCCTGCTCAGTACAAAATGCTCTCGCCAGGTGGGCCCAAAGGCGACGAGATTGCGGAGCCGGCAGATACAGAGGACGGTGAGTTACATGGTGTTTGATCTCCCCTTTTTCCTAACCATTCTAATACGTTCCAGTTTCGTGTTCAAGTGATTCCGACAGTCCTCAGTCGAAGGACCACTCTCCGAACCCGACCAGGAAGCCGAGAAAGGGGAAGAAAAGCATGAATTGTCCGGTGAGCCTAATTCAACACAATCTTTGAACCTAGATAGCTCAACCGTTTTTTCCAGCGGTTATTCAAGTAAATTTTTTGGATCAAACTAACCACAGTATTGCTCATCGTCAAGTATTTGTGGATGAGTTTCCCGTTGCGGTTTCTACAGCGGTTAACGGCACCAAGAAGTACACGACGCTGCTGTCGGACCTCCTTCCAGCTGCAATTGAAAACGACTCGCCAATTAAAGGTGTGTGATTGCGCCCAGAAAAGATTGATCTCAAATTTGTCGTTTCTAGAGCGGGGCGGGCGCCTCTATCGTCCTAACATACGCGACGAGCCAACGGCTCCCCACCATATAGGCAAGATCGACGCTCTTCTGGCAAAGAGTTCGCGCGCACTGCTCGCGCGACAAATGAACGAATATAACCTTGTTCCTTTGAATGACGGGAGCTTCTCTTGTGATGTCTTCTGGGAGCAGTCAAGTATCGCTGGCGGAGTCATTCCCGCCCTTCGCGTTGAACTTGGCCCGCTTGGAGACACCCCGGGAGATCAGGTTGTCCATACATTCCGGGCGAAGTCAACTTACTGCTTGCAGACGGTACAGTGGGCATGCGGCTTTCCTATCGGCTGGGGTAAATGCTACCGGTCGGAGAGCCCTCCTCAAGTTCTCGCCATTCTGGATAGAATTTGGCTGGACCACCCTGAATCAAAACCAGTTTCGTTGCGTACAATGATGCTTGTAGTCTTCTTCGACACATCGTCACGCAAGATCCCCACAGTGCGTGGCTTCGCACGACTAAATTTGTGGTGGATGCCTGGCATTATATCGGGCACCGTGCGACAGATATTTTGTGTCGCTTATGGTGCATTTCTCGTTCCTCCGTGCGCTCTCGTAGCATGCTAACTTTTTAATATAGGTGCAATCCGGCACCAACGAACGGCTCCCAACCCGATTTGATTATTGTTGAAGAAGATGTGAATGGGACGAAACATCAAACCCGCGCGTTCAATACCGAAACTGCTGAACAACTCAACTCGTGGTTGAATGGTTTTGAGTCGTAGTTACGCCAGATGTCGGATGTTAACTATGATTTCTTCATTCATGTCTTGATGATGATTTACGCGGAACGGGTAAAAAAGCAGGTAGATACCAAGGATCTGGGTCTTTCGGATGAGTTCTGGGCAGAGGCGACTGGGGTGACTGATTGATTGTACTATCAATACTTTGCTTAATCATGTTTGAATCCAAGAAGTTGGATGGTCGCGACAATATCAAGGCCAAGAAGTTTAATACAGCGCTTTGATCACTTTCGACGGGCGCTTTGATTCTTTGATTCACATTATATTCCAGTGAACTCCAATGGATTCCGGTGGAATTCAGCGGAGCTGAAGACAGCATGCGCCGGCGAGAACCATTCAAATACACCGAAAACCGTTGGGATCTGCTGGAATTCGGTGAGTCGGGCGCAGAGCATTTCCATCGAAGTCCGGTGTGGTTTGACAAATTCCAGTGGAATTCAGTGGAGAGAAGGCAGAAAAAAAATCCAGTAATATCCGGCGGAACCCAGTGGGAGGAATCGAGATCCCAGTGTCCGCCACCGGATCCCAGTGGAAGCGCGGTGCTCGGCAGTGGCAGCCGCCATCAGCCAACGCTGTCCAGTGCCGATGGGCCGGTTGCTACCTCCGCGTATATTACTGGGCAAGAGGCAACACGTCCAAACTTGATCGGATCAAAGAATGGCCGGTGGCTGTCCGCTTCAGCTGTCAAACCCAACATGGAAATTATGATGGCGGCCTTGCACATTTACCCACCCCCCGAATTCGATCCGATGTACAAAATTCGAATTCCGCTTCCTCTTGCCACCCCTAGTACTTTTCTTTCTCTAAAAATTAAATTATCGCGGGAGACTCGCCGCCTTAAAAGTAAATTTAGTCAGTACTCGCTATACGTAAAAATAACCGGAATCTGGGCTGAACAGGCAAATAATTGGGGTATTCCATATTGATCACGTCAAAAATTACAATTTACAATGAATTTCACGTCTCTCAGGGTAGGATGTCTATCAACCCCCGAATTCTTGTAAACGTATTCTAATATACCTATACCTATTTATGAGGTCTTAAAACCTTGGGAACTACCATCAGAACAGACCTCAAGAGAGAAATATGAGTATTTTTCACATTTATTCATGTGGCCGAGAATGTTGAGATCAAGTACTGCACTCACTGCCCATTCAAGACCACGACGTGGACAAAAGGAACTACTGGAGGGTCGAAATGGACGTGGTTACCCGTTTTGGACAAATGACTCTCGTGCTCGTTTTTTTCTGGGTCAAATATTCTCGAAATCAATGAGACGCCGCCTTGGATGCATATGTGTGATTTTATCACCTCCAACGAATTGTAGAATCTACGGGAGGGTCGAAATGGATGTGGTTACTGTTGAAGGAGACCCGGCGGTATAGCCACCCGAGCCCGAGCGGCAGACTCGGGCTCCATTTCCTTTCCATCGTATATATATTACTATGCCTCGCAATCCTCGCCTCAGTCGTTTCCACCTACGTGTGCCCGACTGAGGTGAGCAGCTACTTACTTTAACTTTACATTCATGAAGCTCATAGAATGACTACCTATAGACGCGGAAGTGGGTGAGATGGCCCCCAGAGGGCTTTTGATCCACTTTTCAGCGCGATAGACCCAGAATTGAACGACCTTGAGGGCATTTTGTCTCTCTACGACATCTGGAAAACATGGGATGTCTGTAGTGGTCTGTGACAGACACTACAGACCATATAGACCCACAGACTGCCCCTGTCTGTATTAGACAGCCGTGTCTGTGACAGACGTGCACAGACTTACAGACCGATAGTTGGTCAGACCGGAAGACACTTACAGACCGCCTACAGACCCACAGACCAATGCGTGATTGCCGCATTGTCTCAATCATTCATGGGCAAGATCTAGGCAAGATTGCGCATCAATAATCACATTAGGAAGATAAAGCGACAGCGGCACAGAGAGCGGGTAAAGAAATGCATTGGAAATCACTACAGAAACTACGGATATAGATGTGCAAGACAACACCCCGCTGCACTTAAAGCACCCTACTGGTTGAGGGCAAAATCAGAGGTGTCCATGACCTCAGTCGAGGGGACGGGGGCGACTATGTTCTTGAATAGTTTCAGGCTGTAGCAATATTAATTAATTAATACATCATACATCACCAATTGTAAGAGCGTACCGTGCTTTCTCGGTGATCGACTCTTGAAGCGTGCGCGCGAGGAATGACGGCGGGAGGGTACGGGCTGGGCCATTGCCGGTAAGCACTGTGGGGTTTGAGCTGTATTCCTGCGATTCACGGAATGTCTTGAGGTCCGCCACAAACTGGCTGTAGTAAACTTTGCGCGAGAAGCTCTCCGCAACCCAGTGGCCACTCGACCACTCACTGATAGCGCCGCGCAGCTGGAAAGAATATATGAGATAACTAACAGTGGCCGGAGTAATGTACGTACCGCACAAATGAATAAATTTAGCGGCACGGCCGAAAATTGGGGCTTGTGCGGTGGCTGGGTGGGATCGTCGTCTGGCGTCGCCGGGGCCATCGTCAAACCAGTCCGGGTGCTGGACACCGTCGGCGAGCACGTTCTTGAAGACAGTGGCTTCAGCCATTGCTTGAATAGCAGGGTGCTTGTACATGCTCCCCCTGAGTGTGCAATCGAAGGGATCCTGCCGCGAGACAAGGATCAGTGATGTCATTTGAGAAAGCTACGCCGACCTTACCAGATACACTAGCCCCGACTTGAGGACAAGTGTTGCCACGATAGCGCGGTTCGCTGCCCCAGTTGATTCGATGACCTCAGGTTTATCATCGTAGCCGCACTGGATTAAGCCGTACCCGTTGGGGCCTTTGACAATCTCTCGGGCGGCATACTTGGCGGCCTTGCGAGTGCCCCAGACACGTTCGCGCATTTGAAACGGAAGAGAGTCAGATGGGTTCAAAATACTATAAATGCTCACCAAGTCCTGCTCCTTTTCAGTGACCGGCGCGAAATCCACAGGATCGAGTCCGAGCTTACTGAAGCCGTAGTCGAGACCTTCTTGCGCAAGCTCGGCAACCGCCTCGCGCCCCTCGATCCAGGTCATCTTTTCGTTTGTCATGACCTTGTAGCGGATGTGGGCATACCCTATCTCCATGGCTTGGCCACAGACAAGGTCCTCGTTCTGGATGCTGCGTATACTACGCGCACCTGGCATCTTGCGGGACTTCTTCCGTACAGAGCCGGTGGCTGAGTCGTCCGAGGGTACATCCTGCATTGAAGAGAAATATAAAAATGATTACAATAATACAAACTCGTAGAAGAGCCGTGCTTACCATGACCTCATTCTCTTTCTCTTGAGGGCGGCTTGGAGTCGAAAAGGGCGTTGAGGAGGGCGTGAACGGGCACTGTCGATTGTCGTGTAATCCTGGGCCAAAGATGTTCGTTCGACGAACAAGTCTGCGGCGGGCGACAACACCCTCGATGGGGGAGCTGGCGGCAGCAGGAATGACGGGGGTCGGCCACGGAGCCAACCTTGCGTTTTCGAGGAACCAGGGCTGCAACCGGAGAAGATGATATCTACAAATATATGAAACCCTCGTTAGAATGCGGCTATTAATGGACTCACCGATGCATCGGCTTGAGGGAAGACACGCAGGTTTTGGGGCGTAGCTGTGGCAGAGGTTGGCGGCACAGAGGATGTATTTACGTCCTCTGGGGTACCGGTGATCGAAGACGAAGCCTAAAGAATTATTTGCTAAGTGCTCACAAAGTCAAGAAGAGGGAAAAAAAAAAACTCACAACAGGTATCGTAGCGGTAGACCCGAGACTAGGCAGTTGAGATGGGTTGTCTAAGGACCAATGAGTGCCAAACTCCTCGTCGTTGTCATTAAAGTCGTAGTCTGGGTATCCGCCGAAGCCTAAATATCGTAGTGAGAAGACTGTCGCAGAATAGACAACACATTTACCTTGCATCGTATAGAATGTATTGAAAGCCGGGTAGTTATGGTATGGAAACTGGTGAGAAGCCTCCGGGTGGAAAGGGTTAGGACTGTTATTGAGAATATTATTTTGATGGATATTAGTGGCGTAAGCCGGATTATTGTAATTTTGGGGATAAAGAGGCGACTCGACGGGCATGGAAGACTGTCGGTGAGTATCAGCCGGGACCTGGGTCGGATACGGGGCTTCTTGTGCCTGCATTGGCGACATGTACGGCCCTCCCGTCGTCTGTGTCGTTGACAACAGGATCGATGTGACGGCCTCTGCTCGAGCACGGCGGCGAGTCAGGCTGGCCGCCAACTGCTCCCGATAGGCATCTTGATTCAGGTGAGCAGAGGGAAGTGTGCAACAAAATCCAGCGAGAACTCACGATATTGTGAACTGCTGGCTGTGGTCTGACGATTTCTGAGGCCACGGCCTGCGGAGACGTTGGTGGGGTCCTCGTTGTTGAGAGCAAAGTCTTCGTTGGACATTGGGAAGGGAAGGGGGGAAAAAGTGAGGGAGCGTGTGGGCGGAAAAAGAGAGGAATGAAAAATTACGGAGCCACTTCGACAATCAAAACCTGGAAATTTGTCCTGCCAACACGAAACGTCGTCACTTTTCCATGAATCCTCCCCTTGCGGGGACTCCTCGTCCTCGGTGTGAATACTGCAAACGCGTGTTCGGTGACAGCAGTTTGGTTATTCGCCACCAAGCTCATTTCCCCACTTGCAAAAAAAAACGCGATGAGCATATCAAAGCCAAGCTTCTTCGGCGTCGGGCCGCCCGTCGCGATCTTCCCCGACTCCACCACAAGTGCCTACTACGGCAGAAGAACTTCGGGCCAATCTGGAAATAGATCCCATGGATGTCGATGCACCAATGCAGGAATTTGAGGATGTAGGCGGAGGTTATGGAACGCTTCATGACTGCTGTGAACGATGCGCTCGCGTCCGCGCTCACCTGCGTGCACGACGCTGGGCTGGATCCTAGGTCGCTGAAATTTTTCATGCGGTGTGTACTGCATCCCCTGTCTGCTGCAAATAATTAACTGGATTCCATTCATTCCCCTTTAGCCAGACCCGCATCCCGGTATGCTCAGTATTTCGATTTTGCTTTGTGCTCAAGCAAGCAGCATTAATTAAGATACAGTTTCTAGACTGATCGAATGTTCTGCACCCCATATATTTTCGCCCACGCCACACGCAGCACTCTGGGTCTGGTGGCATACTTGCAATGCATCCACGCAATCACCTGCAACAAGTTTTAGCCTGCACCATCGAGTGCATATCGATTACCGACCTATTTATTCTCCCCGCATACCTTTTCGAGCATTTTAGTCACACGTACACACGCACATACATAGTTCACACGAAAATTCAAAAACATATCATATTTTGCATCTCCTGACTATTGAAGCTCTTCTGGGCGAAAATTCAGGCTAGTAGGTCCGGTTCTTGTTGGAAGGAGCTGATTTTTGGGGTGTGGGTACTTCTGTATGTATCAAGTAAGGTGGTGGAGCCAGAAATATGAATACTTCGCTTCTCAACACGGGGCGCATGAATTACTAAGAATTATCTAGCTATGCTTCATCTTGATCCGTGCAGAACTCACCGAGATCTGAGCAAATCGGTCGTGAGGATCAAAGCCTGCCCAAAGAATGTTTCCCGAGCCCCGGTCGGCCAGTTGATGCGCTGTAAAGACACACTATTCCAGATAAATCAGTTGTTGCGAACATTTGACAAATTACAGTGAATTGCAGTACCGAAGGCACGAACCCACTTTGGGCAGACTTTGATCCTCAGAATGGTGGTCTGAATCACATGCTTCATAATGCCATTTTGAACCAGTATTGAATGATTTAATTTGGATTTTGAATCCCATGCCCCAGAATGGCATTTTGAATCACATGCTTCATAATGTCATTTTGAACCACTCTCGAATGATTTAATTCAGCCGAGAGCAGGAGGGATAAGGGAGCACTAGACATATTTAAGGTTTGAGTGGAGCCTGCGAGATATTCGCATTTTGAACCCTGTGCCCCAGAATGGCATTTTGAATCACATGCGTCGTAATGCCAATTTGAACCACTATTGAATGATTTAATTCGCATTTTGAACCCCATGCCCAGAATGCCATTTTGAATCACATGCTGCATAATGTCATTTTCAACCACTAACAAATGATTTAATTCAGCCGAAAGCAGGAGGGATAAGGGAGCACTAGCGCCCTAGAGGGATCCTCCATCTCAAAGAAAATTTTATGAGCTGGCTTGAGCACAGAAAAAGAAATTATTTTTCGAAAATCCGAAATATTGCGTTTTCTCACGTGGGGTGGAGAGAAAGGAGCGTACTCTTTTTACAACCACAGGGGGATTACAACCTTAGAGGTAAGAGTGTGAGGGGGAGTTGTAAAAGGAAATCGGAGTAATCTTGCATACTCGACGATTAGCCTGGTGTAAACTCCCTTTAAACTCGATTGATTCGCGTCTTCCAGAGTATGTGAGTCCGTACTATAAGTATGTACCGCATACTTCCATACTATTGTTTCGAGGACAAGCGATGTTGCAAGCCGCCGCGCGATCAATGGCAAGGAGGAAGCAAAAGACTTTGTCGAATCGCGAAGGCCGGATTCAAGAAATCGCTTTGTCAGGATGCAAAATCTCGCTCCGAACAACCTGCATGTTCTTTTGAGGATAGAATGGAGAGCTTCTTAGGAGCTGTATTCCAGGCACAGACCGTACCAGCGGTATCATGCGGAAGTCAGCGGAGAAGCGGCGTCGGAGTCGAGCGGCGGGCACTATAATAATGGCCGATGGCGTAAATGTAGCGGGGCCCTGGGCGTGGCTTACTCCCCGATACCATTGTTTTGGTGGACAATAAACTGAAAGAACGCTTTCTAGGATATTCCCTGATTTTCTGCATAGACGTAACGACGGTAGGGGGCCGTCATCGGTGTCACCTGTTTGGCCATCCTCTCCGCTCTACCCATGGCGCAGCCCGGCCTCAAATTTGTCAGTTCATTGAGTCCCGACGAGCGGTCGTGGGTTGAATGGCCATACGTAAGAATGATGTGGGCCCGGGCTTCAGCAGAATGATGAGGGTAGAATTTGCTGAAATCCATAAAGGGACTTAGAAAGCGACAACAAGGGGGGCACCATCGCACGTTTGACGCACGATGATTCTCTCACGCTCGGTCTACATGGGGTAAGGAAGATTTCGAGGGTATTATCATTGCCTCAAAAAACTGTAGCTTCAATTCACATGTCGACAGCAAATGGTATGCCCCCCTTTCCATCATCAGTTCAACCATCCCTGATTTGCTGGTAAGTATGTAGTATCCTATAACATACCCCAATTGGCTGTGGGTAACTATTCTTCAGCCTATTTATGGGAAAGACACCAATAGTAGTTGTCACATTGGCCCGAAGAAAAGTTCCACAGTCATTGTTGCGGCCGTTGGGTGGTGTGTAAGGGCTAACACAGATCCCGCCACCTTTGCACCTCGCCCAGCGATCCCTCACGCAGTAGTAAAACACATCCAGCGCAGGTTGGCGGTCTAGAGCTGGAGCACCTTCTCCTCTACAAGGTGCTGCCTCGCTCCCATGACGAGCGCCAAACACCGTAAGCGCGTAAGCTTGACGACCATAGAGAGAAGAGCCTCCATTGGCCCCGATGGCTGCGGGCATATCATAAGCAGGACAATGTGCGCTCAGATACGTCGCTTACGGGGTAGATGGGTTGTGTCTCTTGCTCATCAGAGAAGATGACAAGCTCCTTCAGCTTGTTGAAACCTTGGAGAGCCAAGAGCTGCGCAACGATGGCCACCGTGCCACTGAGTATTCGGACCATCATAAAAATGGAGCCTTTGGGGATGAAGGGGCCAGACCATGAGCCCCATATATTGAGAGTGTTCTGAATTCTATTGTTTTCCAATCTAATTCTCCGAATAGGCCAGGGGTCCAAAGTGTGTCCTCACAGTGACGTGGATTTTCTATCACCGCCCCATGTCTACGCAACTCGAGCAGACGTGAAAGAACGCCTCCAAAACAATCGTGAATATCAACTACAATCCTCTTCTCCGTCCAAGGACGTCTTCATGCGTACCCTCGGCTATCTATTTGCAGTGCAAAAGCTTGGCTGTAGCGGTCCGCTCTTAGAACAGACATTCCCGTTGGCGTCTGAGAAGGAGGAACGCGAAGCCAGAGAGCTGTATCTTCAGCAGATAAGGCGTGGTTACAGGATGCCAGACGGGATATGCGAAGGAAGGCTTGTTTTTGTGTATGACGATGAGCTGCCATATATTTGATACGTATCTCTTTTCTGATCTCTGACCTTATTGACTCTCCAAATTCGTGATCAGCTGCGAGCACTACATTCCGGGAGTCAGCAAGGATCACTTTCACGATTTCACGATAGGTAACGGGGCATATGATATCGGTTATATAGAGGCTGTTATCAGTGGTGACCTGGAGGAAGCAGCCAGAATTGAAGATGAAGACGAGGACCGTGGATATAGACCGCTTGTCGAATGTACGACAGTTTCCAATTTTTCCTCTGACAGGGCCTTCTGCAGTGCGTTCGTTTTTTAAATTCCTGGACGTCTTTTTAAATTGGTTTCGTAGCTGCATCTCATCGCGACGAAAATGGTACACTTACTCAGCCGCTGCTCTGCAATACATTCCTTTATAATTATTTTCCCCAGTGCGGTGTTCCTCGAGGCCCAGGCAACATTCAATGCAATTTGTTCCTTGGAACTCCGGACATCATAAATCCCTCTGCCAAAGTAAAAGTCAGACACAGCAGAATTTCCTCTACGCCGAAGTTGATGGCTCAGCAAGTACCTGTTCGCCATTTGCCCATGAATAATTCTATCGAGATGGAATATCAATACTTTCTAGCAATCTTACAGTCAACCGGCGAAGTCTATGTACGAGGGAGGGAGGGAAGAAAATTCGCGAATTCAACCCTATTATTGGCTTTCACACTTATTGGCTTTCACACTGATCTACGTACCTTTGTAACTGCAAAAAGGCACAGGACATTGTGAGCGGACATGAGGCAGACAAGACAAATGTGCGGACTGGCTCCCAGATTTTTTGCCAGTCTGCACATTCGTCTTGTCTGCTTCAAGTGGAAATTGGCAATCCTACGGAACTACCAAGTAAAAATTTCACATCAACTCAACCCCACCAGCTTTGTGAGTTTTTGGAGAAGAGTATACTTCAAACAACATGTGAAGTCGCCGAGTTTCTAGAGCGCAATTATAGCGGTTAGAGATTACAGCGACACACTTAGAGTTTCTTGAGGAGAATCTTGCGATGCGAATTGCGTAGTAAGAGTCTTGGTATTCAGAAAGCTGTCTAACTACTTACAGGGTACCTACTTTTATACGTCCTACAGTAAATCCATATTCAACAAAAGCATCAAGAACTATCTGAATATTGAACAAGGGCCATAAAGGAACATACTATCGGCCACTGGGTAGTCAGCCACCCCTACTCGTCATCACACAAAGTGACCGGAAATGGATTTATTGCATCATACTATGTGCCACCAAAATCAACAACATGCTGCAACTAGATACCCAAGGATACTACGAGTCGACAACATAATCTACCTTGCATGAATCTGTTCATTGGCGCAGTCAAGAGACACGAAAAGATCAGTTGTGCCGGCTGCGATTACGACATCTCATACATCTCATCATCCTCCGGAAAGAGACGTCTGGAAAAAACTCAGAACACCGGATCAACACTAAATCAACGTCGGAGTAGATACCTGAACATCTTCTGCGACTTTTACATGACTCAAACTGTGGCCTGTGCATCACAGTGAGGGAAATAATCATAAGCCGTGTGAAAGTGCCTCCCCTGATCATCAAGGACCTAGGCGGGGGGGGGGGGGGGGGGGAGCGAGGATGATGACTCACAAATACATCAGAGAGGTACTGGAAGGTACCTTTCCATCCTTCCATGCAGACATGAAGTGCTAAAGGCCCAATTTCAGTTTTAGCAGGTCATTTTAACAACGGAGTGCGCAAAGCTCACACAGGATTTGAGTCGGTGAACATAAGGTCCTCATTTTTGCCCATCCACAGGCTTCTCCCAAACTTTTTCGTATACAACATGTTCAAGGCGCTCTAGCGACTCGGCTCAGTGACCACCAGCAACATCCGTTCACACAGTGAGTGCTAATCAACGAGATTTGGCCATCTGAGGCAAAATCACATGCAATAAAATTAATCCATTTATCGAGCACATACCCACCATTTTCGAAACCTCCTGGGGTGAAGGGTGGCGATATATCCTAAAGAACACATACATGTAGTTTGAACCAAAATATTCTACAAATTGCGACCGTAAAACATGAGTTTCTGGTTACTTTGTGTGACGACGATTAGGTAGTCATGCTCAATAATATTATCCTGCCTACACCCATAGCTCAGCCGAAGGGAGTCACAATATTATCATGCCAGCTCCCTAGTTGTCGTCCAAGGAATATTATCTACCTAGTTGCACTGATTCAGCTGAACGTGGGTTTCATGCTCAATAATATTATCCCGCAGGTGGCCGACTACCTAGTGACAAGGGATTTGTTGCAGTCTGCCTAGCAGCTGTGTCAGGACCATTCCGACTCACTGGTACAGGAGCGGTGATCTTATATTATTGAGCGCCAGGCTTTCCCGGCACCACTGCCCTCCATTTCTGATATCCTGTCCATTTATTCCCTTTCAGATTTTCTGAAAATCTGAGCGTTCATCGTATATCACTGAGGTCTGCACGGTCAAAGAAAAAAAACAGGTGCTGTAGAATTACCCAGTTGGACGGTGGCGGAAGCGTTCCGACACACTGATGCAGCAGCAGAATCCCTTTCAGATCATCTGACCCTTCATCATATATTATTGAGGTCTGCAAGGTCAACGAAAAAAGAAGAGTTGCTGTGGCATCACCCGGTTGGAGGGAGTCGAGGTCTGCACGGTCAACAAAAAAAAGAGATGCTGTCCTCGTGTCGGAACAATTCCGACACACTGATGCAGCAGCAGATTGCCTTTCGAATTTTTTCGCCCTTCATTGTATATTGTGGAGGTCTGCAAGGTCAGCAAAAAAAAGAAGAGGTGCTGCCTTCTGTCGGAAACCGTTCCAACACACTGGTGCAGTTCTCTGTTTTTTCATTGACCTTGCAGACCTCAATAATATACAATGAAGGGTCAGAGAACTGCACCAGTGTGTCGGAACCGTTCCGACACACGGTCCTCACCTGAGAACTTCGAGTTGCTCGAAATTTTGCTAAACTCCATGTGACAGAAATAAAAATCAATCAGAATTCAGAGCGTTAGACCACTAGACAATTGTAACAATAACAAGCGCTCGGGGGACCGCTGCGCGGTCCCCCTCCCCCTTACAGAAATTCCAAAAGGTAAAAACCCCGGATTTACAGCTGTTTGCATGAGAAAACAGATAAGAAAATCGGTCAGATGGACAGATAGACACAATTTGCTATGTACAGTGGTATCAATGACTGAGGGAAATGTCTCTCCGGGCACACATCATGCAGAGATCTCTCACTGCAAAATATTCAATGGCGCAAGCAGGTGTCATCCCAACGCCAAAGTAAATTCAAAAGTACTTTTTGAGATCTTCCCTTAGATCTGGCAAGCAAGGTCATTGCTGATGCAGTCGGCATTTCCTAGTACTCAGATACTGTACAATTTCGTTCAAATTGACAGTCACGCATCACGCTCAACTTTTTTCATTGCGGCAATGATGTTTTCTCGATTTAAGGGATTTTCTGGCGAAAGTTGAAAATCACGTAACTGTTGAATTGAGTGAAATTATACGGTACGCCAAAATGGTCTTAATAGTTTTAAATTTTGCTATGTGCACATCACCAGCTGCCACCAAAAATCAGGGGCCCAATTGGCTGGAGAAAAATTTTTGGCGTGCCTGCTTTTTTCATGTTTTCACCCGCATATGGCCAAATCCACGCAGGAATATTTTTTCAGCTCACTCAGTCTTGATTTAAATTGAAAATTTTCTAGGAGATCACACTTGTTAGAGGGATAGTAAAACTGAGGCCACAAAATTTCAAATGAAATAGCAAGTAAATTCAAGTCATTGGCGCCAGTTAAAACGTCTCGGAAAGTTTAACACTGACATTCAAGTGCCAGACCGGCGCCAATAATTTAGAAGTCACCACGCCTATAAAAGTGTAATGCTCATGTTTGTGCATGCCTATAACAATGTACACAATATGCCAATCACCAGCCCCAGCAAACCGGCACTTGAATGAGTGTTTAAGTGGAGTTTGGCATTGTGTACACTTTTATAGGCACGCGCAGCGCCTTTGCGTTGCGTGGAAGTCATCTGTCGATGGAGTTTGGCATTGTGTACACTTTTATAGGCGCGCACGGCGCCTTTGTTTCGTTGCGTGGGAGCCATCTGTCAATGCTAGCGCTGAGGTAGTGATTGCTGGAAGGATGACGTCAAGGTGACGTGTTGCCGCGTGCCGGATGCTGATTGCCTGTGAGCCGGTGGGATGGTGCAGCAGCAGATTCCCTTTCGAATTTTCTGGCCCGTCATTATACATTGTGGAGGTTTGCATGGTCAACGAAAAAAAGAGATGTGTACTCGTGTCGGAACCGTTCCGACACACTGGTGTGGCAGCAGATGGCCTTTCGAATTTTTTGACCCTTCATTGTATATTGTGGAGGTCTCCAAGGTCAGCGAAAAAAAAGGTGCTGTCCACGCATCCTGGGGGGAGTCTCACGTGGTAAATCACGTAAGCAGGCGAGGACCTTTCATGGGTTCAATCCCCCGCCCCACCACTCAAGGATAGCATTAAGCCTTGAATTCTGCCTGCCGACATCGGCCATCAACCTTCACGTGACGAAGGCACCCCACAAATCACGTTTGCTATCGCGCATGTTATCGTTGCTATCGCGCAGCGTCAGGCCTGGGAACAAAGTGTGGAAGTCTGAAGGATCAAGAGAGAATTGCCGGTTGATTAGAAATTAGTGATACGGTTGATGTAACACTAGACTCCGACATAGGCCGCCACTGGTCTGCAGTGAGGATAATGGAATAATCAATCAAGGTGCTGTCCTTGTGTCGGAACCGTTCCGACACACTAGTGTAGCAGCAGATAGCCTTTCGAATTTTCTAGTCCCTCTTTGCCAGTTTGTGGAGGTCTGCACGGTCAACGAAAAAAAAAGGTGCTGTCCTCGTGTCGGAACCGTTCCGACGCACTGGTGTGGCAGCAGATGGCCTTTCGAATTTTTTGACCCTTCATTGTATATTGTGGAGGTCTGCAAGGTCAGCGAAAAAAAGGTGCTGTCCTTGTGTCGGAACGGTTCCGACACACTGGTGTGGCAGCAGATGGCCTTTCGAATTTTCTGACCCTTCATTGTTTATTATTGAGGTCTGGAAGGTCAATGAAAAAAAAAAAAAAAACAGAGGTGCTGTCCTTGTGTCGGAACGGTTCCGAAACACTGGTGCAGCAGCAGATCGCCTTTCGAATTTTTTGATCCTTCATTGTATATTGTGGAGGTCTGCAAGGTCGGCGAAACAACAGAGGTGCTGTCTTTGTGTCGGAACCGTTCCGACACACTGGTGCAGCAGCAGCTTTGCTTTCAAATTTCTTGCCCCTCATTGTAGATTGTGGAGGTCTGCAAGCTCAGCAAAACAAAAAAAACAGAGGTGCTGTCCTTGTGTCGGAACGGTTCCGACACATGGGTGCAGCAGCAGATGGCCTTTCGAATTTTTTGTGTTGAAGCAAAGGCTCGACTGGCCATATAGTCGGCTTGGCGGGCGCTATCTTAGCGCCCGAAACGCGTCTAACCTCCCCTTTAATATTGTAACAGCTATGTTTCTTCATTGTCTACAGCTCTCTTCGACAGGTTTCTGATTGTTCACAGCCTTGTATACAGCTTATACCGCTTCGTTTACATATTTAAAGACTTACTTAGCGGAGACATTCCTCAGCCGTTCACTCCATCGTGCCTGTCTGAGGTTTGTCTCCTTCTTACTTATTTATTGTTCTCGTTACTTATTTATCTTCTAGTATTACTTCTTCAGGTATTCAATATAGCCCTTCACTCCATCGTGCCCGTCTGAGTATTACTTCTTCATTTTGACCCTTCCTTGTATATTGTGGAGGTCTGCGAGGTCAACGAAAAAAAAAAGGTGCTGTCCTTGTGTCAGAACGGTTCCGACACACGGGTGTAGCAGCAGATGGCCTTTCGAATTTTCTGACCCTTCATTGTATATTATTGAGGTCTGCAAGGTCAAAGAAAAAAACAGAGGTGCTGTCCTTGGGTCGGAACGGTTCCGACACACGGGTGCAGCAGCAGATTGCCTTTCGAATTTTTTGACCCTTCATTGTATATTGTGGAGGTCTGCAAGGTCAAAGAAAAAAAAGAGGTGCTGTCCTTATGTCGGAACCGTTCCGACACTGGTGCAGCAGCGGATTGCCTTTCGAATTTTCTGACCCTTCATTGTATATTGTGGAGGTCTGCAATGTCAGCGAACAAGAAAAGGTGCTGTCCTTGTGTCGGAACGGTTCCGACACACTGGGTCAGCCACAGATTTCTTTTCAAATTTTCTGGCCCTAGTCACGCAACAAAAATAGGATATTTCTTATCCCTCTGGTAAAAGTGCTCCTTTCAATGAGAGGAAACTTTTGGCTAGAGAGATTTGTATTACCTTCAAAATTGGGGGAGTTATTCTTTTGGGGTGCCGCGCACTTCCCAGCGTGTCCTGTCTGGGCAACGGTCTCGCCACACGCTTCTGTGTCATGGCATAGATTCAGGCAATGTGAATGAAATATCATTAAGCTTCCAAACTCAGATTGTAAGGATTATTATTTTCTTAGGTAAGGCTACATAGAGTGTGCCCATGAATGCATGCCTAAAATACATCGTCTATTCGTGGAATACACTACAGGTCTTAGCTTGAGTTGGGAGACTCAGAGAACGTAGTTTGAGCAAAGTCCCCTTTCGGGCGGGCACTTTCGAAGTTCACGCAAATCTCTGTTCAGTATCTTACATAGTTTGTGAGTTAAATTAACAGGTATACACATATTCCGGAGCAAAGCGAAGGCGTGTCTTGTATAGTCCAACTGTCAACGGAATTGCCGCATATAGCATCGGTCTCCAGATCCGAGCATGTGGCAATGACCTCGGAACTGTCCGAACGGCAAACTCATCCTGACACATAAATTGTGGTCTTGAATTTCAGTGAGTTTGCATCTAGATGGTTCGGTCTATTTGACCAATTTACTCTTACATAGCTGGCCGAATCTCGTCTACCAGTATCATGAAGGGAAGAAGATCGACAAACCACCGTTCGACGCATGGGACCATTCCCCCACGACAACCCTCCACGCACAGAAGAGGGAATTTCTGGCGGAACCCATGCAGGTACGAGCAACATCAAATATTTTGAGAATTGCCATCGCGCTGCCTGCATAATCTGTCTTAAAAAACTCATCAGAAATGGCATGGCACTAAAAAATGGAAGAAAGAATTCACCCTGTCACCGTCCTGCGCGGACCCGGAGAAGATATAGGCGCATTGCGTGTTTGTCGGACTCGCAGAGTAGCTCCGTGCCTTGGATGTGTCCGGAACCCGAAGGTCTATATGAACGGAGTATGTCGCACCCTCAGGGTTGACAACAATCCACTGAGCTCAACCCCCGACAGCACTGGTCGGCTGTGAGTATTTTTTCTCTTTGTAGAAATACTCATATTAGTCCTAGAAGTGTTGCAGACCACGATCCAAGGTTACTTTCGCCCGCCTGACCACTGGTTTGCGTATTGACTCCGAAAGGCGAGCTCAACCCCCGACACCACTGGTTGGGTGTGAGGATTTTTTCCCTCAGTATAAATGCTCATATTGGTCCTAGAAGCGTTGCAGACCATGAGTCCAAGGTTACCTTCGGCCGCCTGATCACCAGTTTGCATTTTGACTCCAAAAGGCGATAAGCAGCTTTGAACAAGATCATGCTACTGATGGCACTGGTGGAGTTTGAATCTCAGTTGTCCATCTGCTGATGAAAGGTGCAGTTTGGAAAGTTGTGTCCTGACAAAAGTTGTAATTCTTGGACAGAAAGTTGTCACTTCAGATACTTGAAGCTGTGTCACACTGTCGTCTACTGATGCGTAGGCGGTGCGCGGATATCTACGTCAACTTTCCGTTCAATTTCGATTCGCGCTCCGTGTTTGGTATGGATGCTACCCCAGGCTGTTCCGCATTCCTTTCGCCTCTAATCAGTCGCTCAGATTTCCTTTGACTGGGCAGTTGCGAACCAGAAAATTTATATTTCGCACATTACAAGCAGGTTGGGGACCAAATTTTGGGTGGTTACTTTTGCCAGACGATCCGCTCCGTTGAGTTCTTCAGCAATGTTCCATTTTCTTACCCTGCTGACCAGTCCTCCGAGGCCTGACATTGCCCTGCACGTCTCATTCAACTCTCCACCGCCCAGAAAGCCCCGCGTGGGTACACACCGCGAGCGTCAAGGACGCGCCCCTGGTAAGCTCTTCATCCTGTTACACATCGAGTTTGATTTCAACATATCTGTATTAAATCCTCGTCATGATCCACGCTGCCACCGATGCTCTACTCAACTCTGACCCAGATCCGAGCGTGTCCTTGACACATTCAAGGACCTCCACCATCTCAACTGAATCCTTCGCGAGGGAGAAAATCCGTCCTCGATGCGTTATCTCATATCTCTCTACTCTACCAGATCGACGCTAACCTATTTCCATAGCTGCATCAAAGCCCGATCAGCGAGGTAAGCAAGACTTGATCCAGTTTTCGCTTGCACTCAGTACCAATATACCAGCGAATTGATAATGTTGTACTCTCCCAGCTTTCGTCTGCTACCTGTTTTTTTGCGGTTAGAGTTTTCCAGACAGTCTTGACCCTGTTTCCCGTCCATATTTCGTGGCACGGTGTGTAATTCTTTCCCATTTACTCTGCATTCACTCAAATCTCTATAGGCCATGCATGGTATCCTGACCCAGTTTTGGCCAATGGAAATGAGTGTTTGCGTGTGAGGGTCAAACTAGATTTACCGGTGCTTTGGCCTTCCTCTGACTCTGTGAGTCCGCATCACATTTCGCGCTCCCCTCGTTGCTCATGGTTCGACTCACTTTCTACCAGATACTGATCGTTTTGTTCACTTTCCCGTAAAGCGGTCCATTCACATTCCTTACCTCTGACGTATCATTTCAGCACGACTGCGCCAACAATTGCGAGCTATTTCCTCAAGGCGAAGATCTCATCAGCCTGCGAGTTTTGAGACCTATCGCAATCGGAGAAGAAGTCACAGTTCATTATGGCGACAGTTACTGTACGTCGCCTTCCCTCGTCCCACCTCAGAACATTCATCTAATCATTGCTGGCCAGAGAAATCGCCATTGCTTGTGCAGCAGCTGCGAGAAACAAGGGAGAGGTGGTTATGCGCCTGAATTTACTAACGGCGAGCCACCGACGGACTCCGAATCGGATTTGGAACCGGATTCAGACCTTAGCGACCCCAAGCCTAATAATGAACAGAAGGCACTCAATTTGCACCAGAGACAGACGTATATTCTTCGCCCACTCCTCTGGTCCCGATGTCGCTCGCTGGATCAGATCAATTCCCTTTCCCTGAGGAGTTCGAGGAATTTCTCCCTAATTTGGTTATGCCTTTGACAAGAGGCCGAAAAGACCCTAATCTGACCTAATCTCGGGTAATGGCGGAAAGCCTCGCCGAATTGGGCTGGATTCCCTCGAGTTGTCAAAGATTCCTGGTCAAGCGATGTATATAAGTCCCAATCCCATGTGCCTTGTGCTATGGACATTTTACACACCATTTGCCATGTCACGATAATCGAGGTCGAATAACATAGCGCAAATTATGCCATTGAAGCGGAAACCAGGTGTAGACGCAAACAAACTTCCCTGGGAGTTGGGCGGCACCAATAACGTTAAACCTCTTCCTTCCTTTTCCCCCATCCTCGCCCGCCATCTTTTTCCCATTCCTTCTTCCCTGGTGTATTTGCCCACTAGGTAGGTAACTATGACGTTGGGGTGCAGGTGTATTTTATTCTTGTAAGCCGTACTGACTTTTGACATTCCTTAGATGTCCCGACATCGTGCGGTTGTCCGCTGTCGATCAAACGGCTCCGCCCACGGCCGCAAGTGGAACTGAACGCACTGCCATTCGACACTACTCGAGATGCTGCTCAGCCCGAGTGCACCTGGGTTCTGCAGCAGACAACCTCCGTCTTTTCTTTGCCATTGCAGCTCTGGCCGCAACAATATTGGTATTCTGGTGCCATCAGTGTTGCAGACGTAGATAACGAAGATATCATCTGTATATTAGATACACGATCAATATATGCTTTTTACTATCCTTTCGACCGAATTCGAGCGATCCAACCTGCCCAAACCAGCGCGAACGGCGTAATAACACATCAAATGTCAGGTAAATTAGCCCAAACTTGGACCGAACTTGGTGGTAAATTATTTTCGATGTTGCTAGAATGGGAATCGAGGTAATCGGCCATATTCGAGAGAATTTGGCCTCGAGATTGTGAGCGACGGTGCCAACGCGTTTCGCGCACACCGGTCCTAGAGCCTCTGAGACCTTCTGGAGGACGCTCTTTGGATGTCGTCCATCCATGGAATGAAAGGATCTCAACGAAAATTGAGTGAGATAAAGTCAGGTTTGTAAAATATCGAAATTGACATACGTCGGGATTGTGAGCGACGGCGTCAACGCTTTTCGCGCGCACCGGTCCTAGAGCCTCGGAGACCCTCTGGAGGACGTTCTTGGGATGTTGTCCATCCATGGAATGAAAGGATCTGAACGAAAATTGAGTGAGATAAAGTCAGGTTTGTAAAATATCGAAATTGACATACGTCGGGATTGTGAGCGACGGCGCCAATGCCTTTCGCGCGCACCGGTCCTAGAGCCTCGGAGACCCTCTGGAGGACGTTCTTTGGGTGCGGTCCATCCATGGAATGAAAGGATCTCAACGAAAATTGAGTGAGACAAAGTCAGGTTTGTAGAATATCGAAATTGACATACCTCGAGATTGTGAGCGACGGCGCCAACGTGTTTCGCGCGCAGCGGTCCTAGAACCTCGAAGACCGTCTGGAGGACGTTCGTGGGGTGCAGTCCATCCATGGAATGAAAGGATCTGAACGAAAATTGAGTGAGATAAAGTCAAGGAGCTACCGGGAAAAGTTTTGGGAGGAACAGTCAAATTGACTGCATTCCGGCCAACTGCTTCGTGCGCAGTCGGATTGAGTGTGGGGAATGGCAGTCAATTCCGAGGCAGTCGGATTAAATGCCGATAAAATCAATCAATTGCTTTGACAGTTGATCCGACTGCGAACTCTATCTACAGTGATTGAGGTTCCACCAAAATTCTAGGCGATGTATTTAACATGTAAGATGTATTTGGCAAAGCACTGGATTCTTCAGAGATTGCGGGAGGAGTAAGGAAATGAATATGGTGGAATGCACCGGAAGATAACAAGAGCAAACATCATCTGTGGATAATCCGTCATCCGTACAGAGTCATCTGGATGTCATCCGGATGATCCACGCCGGTGCCTACGGGCCCTGCGGCTCGCACGATTGCCGACAACTGGAAAAAGTTATAATAAAAACTATTCCTGATCAAAGGCATCCGGTTCTTCATCGCTATACACATATCCCCTGCACGGGTGTACGGCACCGCGCTGCACGCTGCTTCTGCCGACGGACACGATGCGATTGTCTTGGCGCTCCTGGACAAGGGCGCCGACATCAATGCGCAGGACGGGGTGTACGGCACCGCGCTGCAGGCTGCTTCCGCCGGAGGACACAATGCGGTCGTCTTGGCGCTCCTGGACAAGGGCGCCGACTTCAATGCGCAGGGCGGAATTTACGGCACCGCGCTGCAGGCTGCTTCCGCCGGAGGACACGATGTGGTCGTCTTGGCGCTCCTGGACAAGGGCGCCGACGTCAATGCGCAGCCTGGAATTTACGGCACCGCGCTGCAGGCTGCTTCCGCCAAAGGACACAATGCGGTCGTCTTGGCGCTCCTGGACAAGGGCGCCGACGTCAATGCGTAGGGTGGGAGGTACGGCACCGCGCTGCATGCTGCTTCTGCCGAAGGACACGATGCGGTCGTTTTGGCGCTCCTGGACAAGGGTGCCGACGTCAATGTGCAGGGCTGGAGGTACGGCACCGCGCTGCAGGCTGCTTCCGCCGAAGGACACAATGCGGTCGTCTTGGCGCTCCTGGACAAGGGCGCCGACGTCAATGCGCATCCCGGAATTTACGGCACCGCGCTGCAGGCTGCTTCTGCCAAAGGACACGATGCGATCGTCTTGGCGCTCCTGGACAAGGGCGCCGACGTCACGCAGGGCGGGGCTTACGTATGATCACTGCTGTCACGGAATATCCGCGATACTGTGGAGGACCAGATACGGATGACGACAGCGAGACACGAGAGCAGAAGGAAATCTGCTCAAATGGATTTTGTAGTCACGGCGAAATTAGTTGCCTGACCCCATTTGGAAATTACCATCAAACCCAGTCCTCTACTGCAACTGACATTTGGACAATGGCGCGCACAACATCCCGCCCAAAAAAGGTCAGTTGATCTGTGGTTATGATTCCTCTGATACTGCTGAGTTGTTCTCAACAGGGTTCCCAGAGACCGCATAGGTTCAGGCCGGGCACTGTGGCTCTGCGTGAAATTCGGAAGTATCAGAAAACGACTGAACTACTGATACGCAAACTTCCTTTCAAAGGCTGGTAAAAGAGATTTTGAAGGATTTTAAAGTCTACCACTCTCCATCAGCATCACCTACAACGCCAGCGAAACTTTTGCCATTACCTCCTCCGCCTCAGAGGTTCTTCGGGAGCTCATTAGTCATTGCACTCGATGGCAGTACATGGAAATAGAAGTTCCCTTCGAGGATCTCCGGTTGATACACGGAGAAATGCCTCTACTTGAGGTCTTGGAAATTGGACCTACTGAGGTTCCCCATCCCCTTCCTCCCCATCCTCTTCGGTTATTTGGATCATGTCCACGGCTTCGGCACATTGTTCTATCCCAATATTTCCAACCGAGCACAATCACCTTATGTTGGGGAAAGCTGACACACCTGGAGGGGCTCTTCCTGTATCCGGAGGAATGTGTGGAGATACTGCGTCAAACTGCCAATATCTCTTATTTCAAGGTGACAGTGGAGAGTAGCGATGTTGATCTACCAACAGTTCTCTTGCCACAGCTGGAAAGCTTGTCTTTGCTTCCAGGAGGTACAGAGCCAGATGACTCACAGATGCGGCTCTTGGATGTGCTCACCCTTCCTTCTCTCTGTACCCTGCGCATATCGGAGCCATGGTTTATACCAAATCCCTGGGGGAGCATTTCAGAGCTTGTGGCACGATCATGCTGCACTATAGGCGACCTTCACATAACGGAGTCGGCGTATAACCTGATCTCCCTGAAATTGACTCCCCAGCCCTACGAGAATAAATTTCTTGAACTGGCATAGAAATGAGGACTCAATCGTCTGTGCACCAGACCGGAAAATCAAGGCAAAAACACATGGTATTGTTTCTCTGCATACTTTAACCGGCAAGAGGAGTTGAAGGTTGATACGCAGGCCAAGTTGGTCGCTATATCTTATCAACTGAATGCATTCAGGGTACTCGCAATTGGTTGCGAAGAACTCAAAGCAATACACCATTAATTATCCGCCCCATGTACCGAATTATGCGCCCCAATATGGAGGGATGGTAAAGGCACCTGTTTAGAATGGGGGAGGATAGTAGCGAAAAGGGAGCAGGGGGCATGATTTTGTCGCTCCATGGTGGAGCAGGACAATGGATTAGTGTTGCGGAGCATGACTTGGGGGTGGGACGGCGGGCATCGAGATGGCTAGCTTGCTCGACTCGGAGCAGCAGGCGGCGTCGGCGATGTCAGCTTTGCTCCGCGGAGCAAGGGCGGCTGGGGCAGGCAGGGCTGCGCTGTGTCGGGATTAATGGCGAGGCGTCGTTGGGTGTCGGGACCAAGTTTCAGAGCATGACGTCATGCATTTTGCTCCTCTGTGAGGGCGGGTCGGAGCCGTGGAGCATGGCGTGAGTGGTTTCTTGGCAGGAAGAGGCGAAGCCCCTGAATCAAAACAGCGACGACGTGTCTTGTGACGCGTCCCAGAAACATATTGGATATCTCCTGTAATATGCAGAGTAAAAATACGTGTTTGGGCTCAAGTTGAAGGTATTTACTGTCGCTTTCATATTCCCGAAGTTCTCCGCTGCTACCAAATTTCTTGAGGTACTTATGGGCACAACAAGTCATTTTGGCTGAATTTTGTTGCGCTTTTGCACTCCTTGCGCCATCGATAATCATGCGGATGACCTGATAGTTTAGTAGGAGGTTATTTAAGTTGCAAGTCATGGCAACATTAAGTGGTACCATCAAATGGTTGGTTTCAGGATGCCTAAAAACGATTCTGCAACTGTGAATGCATGGGAAACACCCCACTTCTGTGAATGCAAAGGCACCCCACTTCTGTGAATGCATGAGAAGGCACCCCACTTCTGTGAATGGGAAGGCACCCCGTTTCTGTGAATGGGAGGGCGCCCCGCTTCTGTGAATGCATGAGAAGGCACCCCGCTTCTGTCAATGGGAAGGCACCCCGCTTCTGTGAATGCATGAGAAGGCACCCTACTTCTGTGAATGCATGACCCCACTTCTGTGAATGTGCAGGGAAGGCACCCTCCTTCTGTGAGGTATATCACTCTCTTCTTGGTAAACCTGTGTTAAAGATATAATTGTACTGGTACAGGAGAAACACGTTAGGGGTTCTCTTTGCCCAGGATTGATTAAGTACTACAACGGTACGAATTCGGACGCCGGTCAGATTCTAACAACCTGCAGCGTCATGGATTCAGAAAGCACCCACCCTCTTCTTCGAAGAACGAAGTGGGGTACTTTCCTATGGGTTTACCGATCGATCAGGTCTCAATGACACGTCGAGCGAATTTCCAACCACGGGACCGGATGCGGGGCGATGGGGTGTAGACGGGTGATATGCGTGGAGGAGATGAAGACGATTCGGACCGGCAGAGAGGACGCAGGGAGGGACGCCTTATACAGGCTGCGGAAGACCTAGCGGCTACATCGTGCACGGCACGGTAGAATCGCCACCGTCCCACGATAGTCTCTCAAGAAGCTTAAATGCGTAGTTGGTACACGTGTTGAACACGCAACGATATTATCAGCGACTGCTTAGTGGGGGGGCATGAGGATGAGGAAACGAAAGCAGGCTTGAGGCGGAGGACGAGAACGGGCAGAACACGCCGACGCAAGCACGGAAGGAAGAGGAGGGCAGCAGCAGAGGACGGGATACGAGTACACGCATGAAGCGCGAGTAGCGATGGCGTTAGTGTCGCAGCCTAGGGGGGGAGCAATGAGCATCAGACGAACGAACGATGAGATGAGCGAGAGGCAGGCGCACGTACCTGCGCGATATCGAATCGAATGACGATATGGGGGACGACTCCGGGAAGGAGCATGAGCAGTATCCGCAGACGAAAGCTGCATTCAGTCGTCCCAGGGCATGCGGCATATAGCGCGTACAGCGTGTCAAATCCCTTCCCGCCCTTGCGTGAATCGAGCAGCAGATCGCCCCATTGTCATCCTACGGGTCATTATACGCTCGGTTTCGAACAAGAGGACGATGCGCACCAAATATACGAATGGCGGTGGAGAAGACGGCGGGCGGCGGGGACGGTGGACGAGGACGTGGACGCGGACGATGGACGCAGACGAGAGATGGACGAGGGAGACAAAGAGCTAGAGGCGACAGAGTCAGCAAACAATGCAAGCATCCAAGTCATAACAGCACGCACCGCCTCGTCGATTTCTGTCCACTCCTGCAGTCCCGTAGCCGTGGAGCACCGCGCGTGAGATTCGGCAACGATGGCGTCCACATCCTACTTACGGGTTAGAGGAGAATGAGCAAGAAGAGGCGAGACGAAGCGTACGCAGCCTGTGACAAGGGAAGCGAGCGACGATGGCTAGAACACGGGAAGACGGACGACAGTAGGTGGCCAGAAGCGTGCGTGCGTGCGAGCGCGCGAGCCAAGAGATAATCCAACTGCGGCAAGAAGAGAAAGAAGGCTAATCAGCTTCAAGTTGCAATTTCCTGAAAACGAGGCGAAAAAGAGGCCGCGACCTCCTCCAACCCATCCCATCCCACCCTCTTCTGGCGGCCGGGATACACCAAATCCGGGAGATACATTCATTGGAACATAAGACAGATTCAGCGAAAGCCCGACACATTCGAAGCAAAGCCGACACTGCTTGGCGATCCTAAACTCCGGCGGTTGAATTGGGGCTTGCTCTGCTGCAATCCCGACAAGGTACTTGGTACATTGTAGACTACTTATATACTAAACTGAGTTTGTAGATATGAGTCATACTGAGTCAGGATGTAAATGAGTCAGGTAACATAAATGAGTCAGAATGACTCAGTCCGATATAAATGAGTCAGGGTGACTCAGTCCAATATAAATGAGTCAGTAATAGTCACTGGGACATACTTGGAGTTTGTCCAGATGGTGCCCATTGTACCCTGTGACTCCATATTCCAACAACAAGCCCAACCTTCTAGGACACTTCCCCACTCAAGGCAGCAAAGATGATACTGTGGCATGGTGACTCACAATGATGCTCATAGTTGGAGGTAATGTCGAGGCTCCTGAAGATATAGTTTGCTTGTGGGAGCCAGCTTTTTGCAACATGCAGCCAGTAGATCCCATGTGTGGCTATTCCTGAGACTGTCATGATATTGAAGTAGTCAAAGCTTGGGAACGTGAGCGAGAAATCCAGTTCCATTTGAGTTACAGCCTTACCCTGTCCAACTGTTTTCATGTGCGTGGGCTTTGAGGGCACCGATGAACCTAAAACCCTCAATTTCCACCCAGAATCCTTAAGCTCGCAGGTGGGTATCGAAGCAAGCTCAATAGGCTCCTCCGCACAGCCAGACTGGAGGTAAACCAAGACCCCGAAGTTCATTCTTTTGTTCACAAGCACCGGTTCGGAGGACCATTGGGAGATGTTGTGACAGTGATTGATAATCTCTTGGTGCTGCTGCAATGTGAGCATGTTGATTATGGCCGCATCTTGATCCCGCAGAAGTGGGGGTATCGAAATGTGCGGTACACCACCAGAGAGGATGTGGGGAGGATGTGCCGGTGGATGGTGCTGGCAGGGAGATCAACACACAGACATCCAGTGGAGCGCAGTTGTGTATTTTCCGCCTCTGCCCTTTTACCAAATTGGGATTTTGATTTCAGCTTTCGGCACAGGACTTTTGCCGTGATGTGCCAAGCAAGCTGCTGCTACAGCGCCGTTTGGACAGTGGATTTGGACAAGTCTACAAAATGAAGAAAAGAAAATCTACATTAAGTGGAGAAGAAAGGCTTTAATAACAATTCTAGAGATGTACAATGCGACTTGTAATCTACTGCTTATATGATACTGCACAATATTTGATACTTACTGCCCTGCAGCACTTCCGCCCCCTGCACACCTGCCCACACTGTGCTCCTGCTGGTCCACTATCACTGTGTGCGCACTGCACCCACCACCTTTGCTCCCTCCTCTGCACTCTGCCTGCCTCCCTGCTCCCGCTCACCCCACTGCTCTTGGCTGTCTGCATCTCCATAATGCACCCACGCCGGCACTGGCACCAGCAATTCCAGGACATGGGAATGCACACATACTCAGATTCCACTTGCTCAGACAAGCACCGTAGTTATAGTCAGATGCAGTGCATGTTGACCAAGGCAGGCACACACCTTGGATCTTCACTGTACCCCCACCACTCCCTCCCCCGCACACGCTCCTGCTCCGCTCCCACCTGCCGCTGTGCCACCCCTACACCTGCACCTGCTGACCCCCCAGCTCAAACCTCTATCACAGAGGCAAAACTCGGCCCGGAAAATCTCAAGCACGGAGTAGCGGCAGCTAGGTGACCTGCACCATAGATGTGAGATGTGAAATTCGAAGGATTTTGCGACTGAGTCCGGAATTGGTATGCTCGCCGAATATTCCTTGGACAGCAGTGTAACGGGCTGGACAATTTTCGAGCTCGAACGTAAGAACTAGGCGCTGGACCAAATGCTGCGTTGTATGAACTAACCCGCAATGACGTCCGAACCGAATGTGGTCGAAATTGTGGCCACTGAGAATTCGAATTTCGATGAAGAGTCATCGTTCATTGTTTTGCTTTTCCTTGAGGGCTGTCCAGTCCCATCACGCGCTTCACCACTTGCACGGATATGTGGCGGAGCGGGAGCAGACGCTCGAATCCCCTCGGTTGCTTCCTGTTGCGGTGCTATGGGCATGATCTTCTGCACTTGATTCCAAGAGGCCGCACTTGAAGAATTGAACTGGAGAGGACAGTGATACGAGCTGGATCTAATTTAGCTGAGTATTGAATGAGGTCTTTGACGATTTGCGCAGGGACGAGCCCGAGGTGTTGACAACCGGCGAGTCTTGATCGGGTTGGAAGACCGTGCGTTTGGGGGTCTGCAGGCAGCGAAATCGAGTTTGTGGTCTTGGGGTATGTCCACCGCCGATTGCGACGGTGAACGGGCAGGGGGCGCTGGCTTGGCGGGCAACCCGGTGCAACGACTTGAGGATCATCTTCGCACAGTCATCGAGCCCACATGAGCTCGGAAACCGGTCTAGGGTGAGGAAGTTTCGACGACACCCGGTCCCAGGTCCTTCTCTTTACCACGTCGCTTTTCTATTGCTTTTCCATCTCACCGCTTGTCCTCCGATGTCTATGCCAATGATGTTGGTGGATGGTGCTCGCACAAAAGATTCATTGATCCACACCATAACTTCCATTGTTTTCGAATTGGATGGGTCGAATTCAAGTCGCAATGTGCTGACTAATCATGACTCCATCCCACTACGCTCAAATCTTGGGCTTCAGGTATCCTCCCTGCTGACCGACCATCGCCACCGGTATACTCTGACGTACGCTTTTATGTGACCATTCAAGTTGAGCAGTGTTCAAAGGAGATCATGTCAGCTTAAAGTCATTCAACATCCGCAAAAGGCCGCTGAATTCGGATATGCAAACCTGTCGTGTCTCCCTTTGACTCCGGACATGGTTGTTCAGCTCACCGTGTGCGACGCGAACGGCAATTCGATTGTACCGTATGTATGACCGTCCTAGTCAGAAACATGCTGATCTGTAAATCCGCAAAGGCAAGACGAGCTGCCTTTCCTGATTGCACACCTTTCGCTGTTCACCGAGAACGGAATAGCACCTTTGGACATGGGATCCTCAGTCACCGGCCAACCCCCGCCTATTTTATACGGTAGCCTTGTCTCGTCCGTCAACCGGCAACATGGGCCTGTTCTTTCTCTTTCCGGACGTCAGCAACCTGATGAGCGCGCTACAAAACAATTCAGGAAGCCCCACTTGCAGCGCATTTCTGAGACGTACGGAACGCTCGTCAACGTTCTGGGGGACCTCGGCGGTCTCGGAGGCCTTTGCTGTCGTCTTGAAACGCGTAGAAACGACTCGAGACACCTTGTATAAAAGTAAGTGAGAGCAACGTAAAGATTCTGTGGCGACAATTTACAAACCCCCGCGATGAAATCATTTACATCCACGACATCATCGTCTTCGCCGGAGGTGTTGTCGCCATCGTCCGAGTCCTCTTCAGTATTGTCGGAGGCCACAGTCTCGTCCTCGGAAGCGGAGTCTGCGACGATCTTGACAGGAGGCTTGGTTGTAGCTGGAACTGCCTTGTGCACAGTGGCCTTGGCTGGGGAACATCAGGGATTGATAGTTTCTCAAAATTCTAACGCACCGTGAGCAGTGGAGGCTCCCTTCGAGACGGACTTGCCGTTGTCTGGAAGCTTGGAGAAGTCGATGTGACGGCCTACATTGTCCGATTGCATTAATGTAGACCACAGCAACCAGAACTCACCTAGGTTCAAAGCAGGGTCTGGGGCAGGTTCGTCATCGGAATCGATGATGGTGGGAGCCAGATGCTCTGCGGTGTTTGGTGAGATCAACCAGGTTCGTGTTGATCATGTGATTGATTTGACTCACTTCTCGCATTGCTCTTGGTCTTGGGCGGGGCCAGCGCTTCAGCATCGTCGTCGCTTCCAGCTGTTGAATACAAACTTATCAACACTTCTCATGGATCAGAAGCAAGAATACTAACCACCAGCGGCGGCATCCATCTCTCTGGCCTTCTTGGCAGGAACTTCGGGGACTTGAGCTGTCGAGGACGTCCTTTTCCGAGAGCTGGACTGATCAACGTTCCAAACTGCAAGTGTACGAAAATATCAACCGAGAGTATCGGTCAGAATTAAAGGAAAACATACGGGCATTTTCTTTGGCCGCTTTTTTGGCTTGACGACCACCGGTAGCTTCTGTGCGCTTTGTAAATCTCCCCGAATAAAGCTGCAAGTGCCGGTGGAACTTACGAGACTGATTCTGAAATGCAATATTCTCTTCTATCTCCTTGGCGGCTCTGGCGGCGATGGTGGCCTTGCGCTTTTCGGCCGGGGTGAGTGTGTTCTGGGTGACATTAGAATAAAAGGAATGTGGGTGCTGGGATTCTGTGCGGGTAAGGGAAGGAAACGAATGTGAGTGCAATGTAGTGGTGGGGGGAGGAAAGGGAAATGGGCTGACATCCGTTTTTGCTTTAGGCTTATCTGCTGAGCGCTCGCTAAAGTTCCATCTTTGAAATTGCCCCAAAAAATGCGGTGTTCCTGGCCGTCTCCACCCCAGCTGATGCAGTGTGCGGCCCGCCTGTGCAACACTTATCTCCATATTCCGTTTTTTTACCCAAATTTTACAAAGTCCGACCTAAGTCTCTGTTATGCCTGAGGTAACCTGCGCTGGCTGCGGCGTTGAATTCAAGGGCAAGGGGTACACTCTGCGCCTGAGACTCACCAAAAACCTTCCATGCGTCGCAATTGCTGGGCGCGAAGCGGGTCGCGGAATGCCTGGTCAGGCACCGCATTTCGGGATTCAGCTCGACGATCACGGTCTGCCCAGAGGAGAGTTTCCAGGAGATTTCTTTAGAGATATGGCCCGAATGACTTTGGCTACGTTGAGTTGGACGATGAAGAGGAGACTCCCATGAGTGGTTCGGACGAGTCGAATGAAGAGGATGACCTTGATGCGGAGGAACGGGCGGACCTCACACATGGATACGAGCCTCCGCGCCCTCTGGTGGCAGCGTCTGAGGACGCCCCCATGCCCGAGCCTGGCACAGACAATATTCCGGCGCCAGCTCGGGAAATCCGGAAGGCCGCCGAAGATCGTTTCCACCATAAGCCGATTGTCGTGAAGTACCCTGGCAATATGGCCGGAAAACCCATCTCCACTACTCGTGATCCGACCTCTGAGAAGGCGTATGAGTCTGCCCTCAAAGACGGTACTTCGTCGAACCCCTATGCTCCGTTCACTTCAAAAATGGACTGGGAAGTCGCCAAATGGGCCAAGCTTCGTGGCGCCTGCTCCACCGCTTTCAGTGACCTCATGTGGCCGGCCATCAGCATCTGTCCTCTTATCTTCCACTTCTCGGGATTCGTCCATCCTCTCAGAGGAAAGGATTGGGCACAGCATTGTTCCGTGGAGTTGAAGCAATCGTTGCAAACTTATCCTGTGTAACAGGCACCTCTCCCGAACCCATGCTTTTCATCATCCAAGCCTGAAAGACTTGACCAAAGTCAAAGTTTGATGGTGTAACCGATGTAAATGTAGTTGGTTGAGTTTGAGCCATATAGGTGGGTTGAACCACCTGTGGGACGGAAGTTTGAATATTTACTTGTCTAGCCTTTGCGAGCTGTACTTTCAAGGTTCTAATTTCGTCCATAGCCGCCTCATGGAAATCCATAGGCCTCCCCGCTTCTTCGTACGCTTCGAAGTCATACGGGGCACCAACCCAGTTCTGGCTGATCGCCTTGTTCTTCCAATAATTTTCTACCCTCTGTTTCTGAGTCCCATTGCCTGTTGGAATATAATTGCCATCACCCAATTTGTGTTTACCATCCCCGAATGCTAACCAACCCTTGTTGATGTGTTCTATTTTGTGAGGGCATTCTCTCGAGAAGTGGCCTGATTCTTCACAATAATAGCAATCATTATCCTTCGTAGGCTCTCGGTCTCTCGAATACTGAGATCGATTCGGGCCTTGCGTGTTGTACGCGTAGTTTGAACGATTATTGTTCATGTGTGGAGGCAGGTCTTTCGCGAGTTGTGCCAACGTTTTGAGAACTTCACTATGAGATTTAAGAACCTCATTGTGATGCTGCTCACTTGCTTTCTGGTTCAAGACATATTGATCTCTCAACTGCGCGATAGTGCTGTTCATTTCCTCCAGTCGTTCCTCATAAGGTTCGACTTTTTGGTTGGAAAGCTGAGAGGCCTAACAGATATCTCATCTTTTGTACCAACTGAGAGAGAAGCCGATCTGCTCTGGCTTCTAGCCAAAGTTTCTGCTAATTTCACAAGATCCGTAACATCTATTGGATCTTCTACTCGAGGCTCTCCCACGGTTACTGCATTCACTGGATTAATCACGGGTACGAGTAAAGCAGGAATTTGAGCACGTAGAAGAGCAGAACTCTCTATGGACATTTTTAATGTTGTCGCAAAGGTATGTTCTAACGTCTTGTAGTAGAAATCGCAAGCTATCTGGTTCGTAATTAGAACAGGAGCGGTCAAGAGTTTCTTTACTTCTGTAAGAAATTCTATTCTGAAACGTCTAAGACGACCTTCTTCTTTCACAGTGATCCCCCGGTTCCTCTTGCAGAGTTTCTGCAGAAGATCTATGGTATCCGCTCTCTATGATTTAATCTCAGGATAGCTAAGATAGATTTCTTTGAGGAATTCCTCATATGTTCCATTTTTGTATGTAGGAAGCGCTCTCCAAGTTGCCTTCCGTTTTATAGGAAGATAACTCATAAAGTGTAATTTCCTTTCGGCATTGTCTGTAACACCGGTATGTTCCATTATCTGGTTCACATGATCAACAAATGGCATGAGGTCTTCATGATCATCTGTAGTGAACTTAGGAGCATTATTATCCCAAGCGTATGGAATTTTAAAGCTCGCGACTCTGGCTCCGCCAACTGGTGCTGGGTTCGCTCCGTCTGCCATTTCTAATAGAGATGACTCTGAACGTAAGGTTTGGGACGAGTTTTGAAAAGATTGAGGTTCAATAAGACCCTCTAGTTCGACCCTTAGATCTGAACTCGATTGAATTGGTTCGGATTGAGTATCCGTGGATGCTAACTGTAGCTGTTTATACGCAGCTGCTCGAGATAAAGCTTGGTCTTTCGACTTTACTCTTGCTAGAACTGCTGCACTGGGAGTCCTTTTTTTACTAGGTAGAGGCGGAAGGACAACTGGTGTGTTGTGCCTTTCGGAACGATGAGGTAAAGGTTTAGGAAAACCAGGTGTTTCAGGTTCAAGTTCGCCCTCTGATGATAACTCGTTTGTTTCTGCCGTAGCAGAAATCTTAGGACGAAGTGGTACTTCGTCTGAGGAGAATGAACTAACGGTTTTACGTCCTTCTCAAGTCGTGAGACTCAAGGAATGGGTTCTCGATAGTTCTGAAGACTTTGAAAGTCTAGAAATGCGGGATCCAACAATTTTTCCAAGACTTAATAGGCCGATACAATCTTTGGCATGTGATTATGCCAAAGATTGTGAGCTTCCCACAATGGGTTCCTGGATGTATTTTCAAATTCTGGGGAGACCAAATGGTAGGTATAGGTTCCACCTATTTATTTTTGACAGGAGTTCCTGAAAATAATGCCAAACCCTTCGTGTAGGTCACTGTTTTAGTTTATTTTACGGCGTGCTGCATACTGTGTTGGGTACACAGGAGCTTCGCACCTACCAGTACGATCTTTCCAATGGGTTTTCGCAGGAATAGCATTGACCCCTGGTGTTCTGGGCATGTCTCGCATGACCCGAGCGATATGCTCGTGCGGCAATCCACATTTCTGAAATTCAGTGACACGAATGTGGTGTAGCCCCATTGGAGCATACAGGTCTTTCATGAATGCGGAGAGATATTGTTGGAATACGCGAACAATGAGATCCGGCCTCTCATTCGCTGATTGGCCGGGACAAAGTTGAGAGGTTATTTCAGGCCGCGACAGCCGCCAGAACTGCCTGGATTAAAACCCTTCATGATCTCTTGTTAGCTGCATTCCAACCAGAAGATGCGGAGACATCGGTCTGGGCATCTGGACTGGACTGTACCCTGGAATATGCAGATTAAATTTGCGACGATTTGGCATCGCTTTATATGATGCTGGGGCTCACCCCGCACGACCTTTCGGCACCATCTCTACCGCCTCTCTCTTCAGATCCCCGGATCGTGCTTTGCACGTCGCACTTGTCCTGCATTTTATACCTGGTGGGCGACCTTAATATTCCCCCGATACTACGAAGCCGCGATAATCATCGGGCTTCTCAATCGAGATTCTACCAGGGTCCCCTTCAAATTGCTTCCCAACACTCGGTACTTCTATTCAATACCCTCGCCCGAACTCGATCGAATCCTCGTACTGCAGAATATGCGAGAGTCAGTGCCATTAAATTGGATAGTGTAGGCATGCAGGCAAGGAGACTACACGACATTTTGCGCTTACGGAGTGCTCGAGCTGTCCCACACTGCACCAATTGAAGATATACAAGACATGCCTTCGCTTCGCTCCGGCAGACAGATTGTGTTTGTTTTGCCAAGCTTCTTTTGGGGTATTTGCCAAGCTCAGATAACGTTGTGTGATCATTCAAAACTGCAGAGGTCACGATACACGCGATCGATTGATATTAGAAGTACACAGGCAAACTGCCCAGCGATAGCTGAATTCTGGAAATGAGACTGCAGGAATTAATAGAGCAGACGAAATCTCGTGGCTTTTTTCCGTAATAAAATGACACAAAGTAGGTAACCCCGACCCAAGTCGGAAAAAGAACGTGATCTCAATATCGAGGGCTCGTTTTGTTCCACGGCTCGAGGGAACCACCACTAGAAAGGAGTGGTAATTCGGCTCTGGCTCAACGAGGAGGACGCCAACTGAAAAGACGATCATGCTTAGAATCCGCAGATGTACGGTAACAGAGCACTTAGCTGAAGTGCTCAATGTAGTAGTGCTTTTTCGGGTACTTATATGAAGTGCCTTTGGTCGTAGTGCTTTAGTGGGAACTCAGCTGAAGTGCCCCAAAAAGCACTTGAAAATATTGACCTCATTAGCCTGTTTGCGATGCAGCCATTCGAGCCATCTGATGGCTGTTTAGCGTTGCGCAAACTGATGGCTCGAATGGCTCGAATGGCTAAGAAAAAACAGTCAGTGTATCCTGTGTTCTGCTAGAAAGAGTGCCAATGAGAATGTTATCATGCGTGGAGCTTAAGAAATTAGCGTAAATTGCATGAGACCTCCAGATTCAATAACATTAGCTATTTTGGGTCTGCGATCTGGATGTTATATTTGTAAGTGGGACTCAACACCCCTGACATGAGCTGAACAAGCAGAAGGCAACAAAATCACTCTAAAACATGGGCAAGTGTCCAAGCCATTTGAGCCATTAGCCACCAATTTGCGCAACGCCAAACAGCCATCAGATGGCTCGAATGGCTGCATCGCAAACTCTCTATTATGAGTACCTTTTTTCCGTTTTGAGTGCCCGGGTACTCAGATGAAGTGCTTTTACTTTCCGCAGTGCTCTTTTCCCCATTGAAATCACCGCAACCGCTTTCCCTAGCCAATAGACAATGCGGAACATTTTGAAACGCGTGAGAGGCTCGCTTCGATTATCAAAGTAGTCGCTACGAAAGCACAGTTGTAAGTTGGAGCATGTATTGCTACCGCGAACGCCCTGATAAAGCAGACTGCCGGGAGGAGCTAGAGAAGATGGATAGATGAGTAAGGTCAGAGCGAAGGTGACGGGGGAGGCAAAAATTATGAGAATCAGGGTTTGCCGATGAAATTGACAATACCCGCGAAGGGTCACCTTCGCGTCTCTTGGTCCAGAACAGAGATTAATCAGCAGGGGAAAACATCGCCGACCGGCGAGATCTGATCCCCCAGAACCCAAACAGAAGTCGCAACTTGCCAGCTTGTGACTTTTATCCCCAGACCCCAAACAGAGGTCGCAAGTTGTAGGTTGCGATGACTTTTATCCCCCAGAACCCAAACAGAAGTCGCAACTGGCAGTTGCACCTTTTATCCCCCAAAACCCAAACAGAGGTCGCAACTGGCCAGGTTGCGACTTTTATCCCCCGGAACCCAAACAGAGGTCGCAACTGACGAGGTTGCGACTTTTATCCCCCAGAACCCAAACAGAAGTTGCAACTTGGCCGGGTGCAACGACCTTGATCCCCCAGAACCCAGAACCCAAACAGAGGTTGCAACTTGGCAGGTTGCGACGACCTTAATCCCCCAGAGCCCAAACAGATGTCACAACTGGCCAGGTTGCGACTTTCATCCTCCAGAACCCAAACGAGGTCGCAACTGGCCAGATTGCGACTTTTATCCCCCAGAACCCAAACAGAAGTCGTAACTTGGCAGGTTGCGACGACCTTGATCCCCCAGAACCCAAACAGAGGTCGCCACTTGTCAGGTTGGGACGACTTTTATTCCCCAGAACCCAAACAGAGGTCGCAACTGGCCAGGTTGCGACTTTTATCCCCCAGAACTCAAACAGAAGTCGCAATATGGCAGATAGCAACGACCTTGATCCCCCAGAACCCAAACAGAGGTCGTAACTTGGCAGGTTGTGACTTTGATCCCCTAGAACCCAAACAGAAGTCGCAACTTGGCAGGTTGCGATGATCTTGTCCCTTAGAACTCACTTGCGACCGCCAGGCGAGGAGGGCATGTTGGAAATAGCGATAGGAGGTGTTATGGATGTGGACATTCGGTGTATCACCTGGATGTAGACATTTAGTAAATAACATGAGCCAATGGAGACGTTGAGCCTACAAGTGCGTGATAGAGAGGATGGAAGGCCCTCATAGACCCCGAGGTAGAGAGGAGTTGGGCTCGTACTCTCACTTGCAACCGCCAGGTGAGGAGGGCCTGCTGGAAATGGTGATGGGAAGTGTTATGGATGTAGAGATTCGGTGTATCACCTGGATGTAGATGTTCAGTAAATAGAATGAGCCAATGGAGACGTTGAGCCTGCAAGTGCATGATAGAGAGGATGGAAAGGCCCTCATAGACCCTGGGGTAGAGAGGAGTTGAGCTCATATTCTCACTTGCGACCACCAGGTGAGGAGGGCACGTTGAAAATAGCGATAGGAGGTGTTATGGATGTGGACATTTGGTGTATCACCTATGCATAGCAGGGTTGAAAACGGACAATGGGTACTCCAGTAGCAGAGTACAGCAGGGTGACAGAGGCCAAATAGGTCTTGACCTGCGGATGCTAACATCGTCCAATAGGGTCCAGTGAAATTAAACAACCATTAACACTGTACCGCACGAGGTGTTGACTTCCAAATCCGAAATGACGGTGCAGTGGAAGCCATGCTTCCCACTCTCTCTTTCGACCCAGACTCCTGCTTTCGACCAAAAGGGTGGAGAGCTGGGTGGAGAGTAGGAAAGGATGCTAAGGTCGGGTGATGGGGTCCACTGAAATTAAACAGACATTAGCATTGTACCGCACAAGGAGGTGTTGATGTACAAATCCGAAATGACAGTGCAGAGTTGGATTTTTTGAAAAAGCGACGGGCAAGCAGTTGTTTTTGCACGGCTATGGTGGCAAGCCCAGGCGTGTTTGTATCGGAGCAGGACCAATATGAGTATTTCTACTGAGGGAAAAAATCCTCACAGCCAACCAGTGGTGTCGGGGGTTGAGCTTGCCTTTTGGAGTCAAAAAGCAACCCAGCGGTCAGGCGGGCGAAAGTAACCTTGGACTCATGGTCTGCAACACTTCTAGGACCGGCATGTGTATTTCAAGCAGCTTCGGCTAGTGGGCCGAAAACGTAACCAAGATCTCTCGAGATCTTAGTAGAAGCAGTGAATTCATGGTGAGGTGTTTACTTTGCTCTGCTTTGATCATGATTGAGGCCTTGCAAGATCTCTCAAGATCTCAGAACAAAATCAACCTTGCAAGAAAGCAAAATTGTGAGGTCTTGCAAGATCTTGCGAGATCCTGCGAAACCTTGAGACATCTTGCAAAGAATCATCAAAGTGAAGCATTTCTCACGTTTTCTCCAATCTTTGCCCCAATAGTGTTCGGCGTTGCTTGCTTTCTCAACCACCCTGAAATCCTATCCCACATACCATTGATACTTTCTCTATCACGGCCAGATTTCCTTCCCTGCAACCTCCATTGTCGGTTTTTGCGGCATGTTTCTATCCGTCTTCTCACACTGCGTGTGTCACGGTGTTGTTCTGGAAATTTTTTATGAACATCTTTGTTGCATCATGCCTTCCTATCGAAATTCCTTCAGCACTCCTCCGAGCCGCTGGTCTGATTCTGTCGTTGTATTCGGCGCAGGTATCACCTCACTGCTGTAGAATTCTCACTGTCTATTTACGTCCCTTGTCAGTCGGGCGCTACATGTCTCTTCCTCTTCCCCCACCTTCAATGCATGAGTGAGTATTCTTGCTCCTCATTTCGAGTGCGGCACACTTTCTGTGTGTGTTGATGTGTTGAAAAAAGAACAGAACCAAAACTGAAGAGCAAAGTTTTCGAACCAAATACTGGGACAGCGCTCAAGGAATTGGTCTAGAGATACGCATTTCGCAGGTTGGAATTGGTGGCGAGCACTATAGGCCACTGTCCAATGCTAACACGGGAGAGTACAACCAATTCCAAGGTGCGCTTGGTCAAAATATGCGAGATCTGTGAACTCACCGTCGTTAAATCCGTCGCGCCGTCGACGGCCGTTTTTCGACGGCCGTCAACTTAGAAACCCGTCCCGTCAAAGTGTCTATGGTGCGGGTCACCTAGCTGCCGCTACCCCGTGCTTGAGATTTTCCGGGCCGAGTTTTGCCTCTATTTCTTATCCCTCTTTAGAAAGTGATTCAAGCTGATCCTAAAGAGGGATTTGTATTTAAATCAAAACTGAAGGAGGTAAACTTTTTTCTTGCCGTCGAATTGGCCACAAGCTGGGGAAATAACGGAAATTTGCGCTGATTGTGGCTGTGTACAGGGCCAAAAAAGATTCTCCGGCCAATTGGCCACTAAGTTTGGGTAGCGGCAGCTAGGTGACCCGCACCATAATTGGAAGCCCCTTCGGCATCGCCGATGACCGGATGGAGATTGAAGGCCGGATTGGCCAAATAGAGTCAAACAACACGTCCTTTAGCCTGGACGTTGGGAAAGACATCGCGAGTTGTGTGCGAGGTGGAGAGTAGCCTGACGTGAAGTGCATTCGAGGGGATTTGAAGCAAATGCGGATCTAATTGTCGTTGTTGGCAACTGAAACTCTTGAGGAGCAAGTTCTCGCGTCCGAGAAACAGCAGGGATAGATTCAACGGGAAAATCAGGCTTTTGTAACCACCTGCAAATCCATTATGATGCTATGAATTGAACTGGGCTGCGATGGACTTGTCTTGGGTGAATGAGCGAAATATGGAATGGAATATTTCGAACATCAACCCAGATGCCAAAGAAGTGGCGATAGGGAGTGCCTAAATTAGCCGGCATACAGCAATCACAGACGCAACGTGCATCGGACAGAACCGCAACATAATGCACGGTACCCATGGACTTGTGTTTAACAAGAAGAAGATGGCGAACCGTCAGTCCGCGCTGTCCGCGCTTTGTCACAAGCGTACTAAGCCATTGCACCGACACATGATCCTTGTCATTGTTGAATGCATTTAGCATTTGCTGAAGACCGTTTTGAGTTGAATGTGCAAAACAATCAGAAGATATACGGATATACGCACATTTTCTTCGCTTTCCTCGAAGCCATATTTTCGTTCCAAGGATGGTCTTGGCCCCAGTAAACTCCAGCCCCCACTGTCGCGTTGTCTCTGCCGTTATTGAGGGACGAGCCGTCGACGTACGAGTATACTTCTAGGGGGTTGCTATTGGCTGTAACTGGACTATAAAGCTTGTCGCGCTTCTGCTCCGGCGTAAATTTTGAGTTTAGCACTTGGATAAACAGACGGTCTATCTCACTCGCATTTGGGAGTGGATCACGCTCTTTTAGGCGCGCCGGAGGCGGGCGGGGTTGGAACGACGTTGGTTCCGTCTGCCGTGTTGGTCGATGAGGGGGGATCGGGGCCGACACCTTGAATTCGATGACCAGTGCCGCGTGGTCTGAGCCTTCTTTGCCGGGGGAAGGTCCTGGTCAAATTTCAGAGAATTTGAGCCAGAAGAAGTTGAGCATTGCGATGATCACCCAAATTGGGAACATTATGCTATTCTGGTTCTCTGACAAATTCCACAATTTTTTTGAGGTTCTTAGATGATACTTTGGCTCCTGGGGAAGTCCCTGGTCAAATTTGAGAGAATCCGACCCAGAAGAAGTCGAGCACTGCGATGATCACCCAAATTGGGAACATTATTTCATCCTGGTGCTCTCACAAATTCCACAAATTCTGTGAAGTTCTCAGATGATACCTTGGCTCCTGAGGGATCTCCTGGGCAAATTTCAGAGAATTTGACCCAGAAGAAGTCGGGCATTGCGATGATCACCCAAATTGGGAACATTATGCTATTCTGGTTCTCTAACAAATTCCACAAATTTTCCGAGGTTCTTAGATGATACTTTGGCTCCTGGGGAAGTCCCTGGTCAAATTTGAGAGAATCCGACCCAGAAGAAGTCGAGCACTGCGATGATCACCCAAATTGGGAACATTATTTCATCCTGGTGCTCTCACAAATTCCACAAATTCTGTGAAGTTCTCAGATGATACCTTGGCTCCTGAGGGAATTTCTGGGCAAATTTCAGAGAATTTGATTTAGAAGAAGTTGGGCATTGCGATGATCATTTAAATTGGGAACATTATTCTATTCTGGTTCTCTAACAAATTCCACAAATTTTCCGAGGTTCTTAGATGATACTTTGGCTCCTGGGGAAGTCCCTGGTCAAATTTGAGAGAATTCGACCCAGAAGAAGTCGAGCATTGTGATGATCACCCAAATTGGGAACATTATTCCATTCTGGTTCTCTCACAAATTCCACTAATTCTGTGAAGTTCTCAGATGATACCTTGGCTCCTGAGGGATCTCCTGGGCAAATTTCAGAGAATTTGACCCAGAAGAAGTCGAGCATTGCGATGATCACCCAAATTAGGAACATTACTCCATTCTGGTTCTCTGACAAATTCCACAAATTTTTTGAGGTTCTTAGATGATACCTTGGCGCCTGGGGAAGCGCCTGGGCAAATTTCAGAGAATTTGACACCGAAGAAGTCGAGCATTGCGATGATCACCCAAATTGGGAACATTATTCCATTCTAGTTCTCTGCAAATTCTACAAATTTTTCGCGGTTCTTAGATGATACCTTGGCTCCTGGGGAATCCGCAATGTGGGCACAAGGAGCACTCACTCGTCCGCAGCTCTCTGAGCTCGGGGCACGACCTCAGGCATGATTTGGGTATTCCGAGCCCTTTGATTTTCTCCTTGGCGTTTCGCTCCTAAGATGAGAGCTTTCAACTGGGGAAATGAGCAGAGTGTAGCGTAAACAGCGGCATTCATCTACACGAGGGAAAATGAGTACAATGCAGTGTAAATGACTTGGAATATTACCTGCCGGGCCTCCAGTACACATGTAGATGTGATTGAAAGACTATGGTGCAGGTCACCTAGCTGCCGCACCCTAATGTTTGAAATTTGGCGGCTTCAAATTTGATCTGGTTTTTTATCCCTCCTTACAATGTGCTCCATTTCAACATACAAGAAGATCGTAAAGTCTTTTTCGCTCCACTCGTCACCCAAGACCTCTCAAATTGCAAGTGCCGATCCTTCTCCAGCTATGATGGGCTGCCCTGCACCGCACAGGAAGGGCAGTGCACAGTCCTAATGTCTGTGTCGAAAGGAGCTCAGGCGGGATAGCCACCGAGGTACCCTCAAAAAATGCCGGCCTCCGGCCGATTTGGAACTAGTCACATTTCGGTGGTGGCTAAAGCTAAGGGCACCATGGGTTCATTCTTTTATGTACAAGAGCCAAGCTGCTGATAATTAACTTTAGTTCAAAGAATTGACATAAGTACCTTTGTACCAGAGGCTTCCACCTCGGCCGCTATACTTGCATTTCGATCAAAAATGCGATCTATCAATCATTTTGATCAGTTAGTGTATGACTCACTTTGGTGTTCAAACTGAGTGCCCTTCGGCCCGCAGACAAAACATTCATCATTGCATCGCTCTCCCTTAGTAATTGCGCACTTTAATTTCACAGTGTTTGCAAGTTCACTTCCAATGTAGACCGAGTGAAGGCTCGGTTTCAGAGGAATTCAATCGTGCTACGCGATCCCAATGTTCGGACGGATTAGAAGGGTGAACGGGATGTTGTGCTGTATTTCTTGCTGCCTTATGGGCTGCGGCATCCATTTTTCGTCTTCAATCTCGGTCACGGGAGTTTTCGCGGGCACGGTGGGTTCGCTGCGCTTCACGCCGCAGGCGTCGATGGGACTCAATTTCGATGTTTGCGACCATTGCATCTGTCAAGATTCCTCGTGCCTTATCGGATAGGATTATTGAAAGAATTGAAAGAAAACATTCAACGGAGCACACACCCAATTGAAAAGACAGACTCCATTCGATGTGCACAGGAGAATGAACACGCTGGATGAAAGTACGAGGATAAAGCAAAGGGATTCGATGGGCGTTGAAAGCTCTAGCTGTTTTGATAATTTGGTAAGCGCACAGTCGCCGCACGAGGCACTTCTCCTAGCGTCAAGGGGTGTGAGAAATCGCCAGTTGGATCAGGTCTGTGACGATAAGTAAATAAATGCAAGTTCATCTGGGTTCGTCACGGACCCTGAGACCGAAGAACATCAGTCAGTCGTGAACACAGTTCGTGAAGTTTCAACACTCACCAATTACCGATTCAACCCAAGAGTGAGCAACGAAACGATACTACCAAAATCAGAGCGAAGCAAGAAGATGCGATGGCGCTAGAGAGATTTCCGCACTCCCCTGAAATCAAGCATCTTGTCACAAGCCCCTTCTCCGAAGGCACGTCAATACCTCCAAACAATAAAGATGTGCAAACATGATCGGCCAATCGGAGAAGGGGCTTGGAACGAACCTACTTGCACTTATTCCTCAGAGGACTGTGTGGTTGTGTTTGATTTCACTGAGCCGGCAAGACCGGGTCGTTGGCCTTCTGTATGATAGATTCCTTCCACGACTGAACACCAGGTATTATGGTGGCAGCCTTTACAAGAGATCCGAGCTCCAATGTTGTTTCAACATGGCCCAAGTTCGGCTGAACTTGTGGACAACTTGTGGAAACAATTGCAGGAGGCCAGTTGAATCAGAGTTGCCGCTGATTCCGTTGCTCTTGCCGACCGGCCGGTTGTTGGTGCCATGCATTGATAAAAGAAAAGTGCAAGGTGCAAGGATTGAACCCGCACGACGCAGCTAGGATGCAGATGATCAACCTGAGCATGAACAATAGGAACGACGATAATGTCACTGGGGAGTCTTTGAGTGCATGAAAGTACTGACTCATATTCATATTATACCGTTATCTTGTGCATGTTGAAGTTGCATTCAGTGCTTAGTGCCGAACTGAAGATAGGGAGACTGGTTGCCAAGAGAAGGAAGGATGAGATTGGTCTTTGATGGCACGCACCGTCCACGCCGGAGTCACATGATCTACACGGCTGCCTCGGCAACCGACTCCAACAAGCGGTACTCGCTGTGGCAAAAAGTGATGGCCGCTGGGTTTTTTGGTCACTGCTCGACAACTAGAGCATATTTTTGGACAAAATAAAATGCCAGATAGCCCAGAAGAACGATGTGCACATTTTGAAGACATTGATAGCATCAAAATATCTTGATGTGCCAATAAACAAGCCAGATATGTGGAAATGCCATTTTTCAACTCTGTCAGATATTTTTTTACAAGAAATGTAAATCACTCATATTGTAGCCCTAGATGTGCTGTTCCATCTGACACTTTGAATTTTGCAAAAATATACAGCCAATATTGAGATATTTGGGCCACAAAAGTGGTATTTTGGCTTGATTTGAGCAAATTTGGGCAAATTTTAGTGATTTTGGTCACTTTGCGGCCCAGATATCCCGATGTTGCCTGTATATTTTTGCAAAATTCAAGTTGTCAGATGGAACAGCACATCTAGGGCTACAATATGAGTGAATTACATTTCTTTTAAAAAAATATCTGACAGAGTTGAAAAATGGCATTTTCACATATCTGGTCTGTTTATTGACACATCAAAATATTTTGATGCTATCAATATCTCCAAAATGCGCACATAACCCTTCTGGGCTATGTGGCATTTGGTTTTGTCCAAAAATATGCTCTCGTTGTCTCGCAGTGCTAGAAAAACCCACCGTCCATCACTTATTTCCACTACTAGTATAATGGATCAGAAGTATTTTCAGTCGCTCTAAACACTCTCAAAGCTATTTCTACCTCACATAAACACTTTAGGATTCGAATGGTGGCAAGCTTTATTGGCTGTGCACTGCCAATACTTATGTGATTTGGGCAGACTCGACTGTTTGTTGCCCAGTCTTGTCAACAAATTTGTACTTGGGCTTGAGGCCAGTGCTTCGCATGGCATTACGAGTCCGGCTTTTTTTTAAAATGCTCACATCGAAATACTTGACATTTCTACATATGCAAACCGTGTTCCAAACGAGAAACATTTGGGAAGGAAAAAGCTGCACTCTGTATTCTCAGTCTCAATGGAAAGCATCATTGCAAAGACAGAGACCAAGGGCAAGATAGCGGCCGTAGTAGAAGCACAACTGACATTTTTCGGAAACCCAGCCTGCACAGCCAGAGAAAAGGCGGCCATTTGGCCGGTAATTTGTGATACAGTAGCCGAATGAAGAGACTGCCAGCAACGAAGACAGGTCCCAAGAAGAGCAGCCAGGCAAAGCACCAAGATAATTCGATAATTTGCGAGGAGCATGGTAGTCGAGGTGAGAGCAAGAAGCAAAAGAGCAAAAGCGCCCGGCCCAAAGCAATAACCGGTTGCTAAGTAGTTTGATTGACTCACCGACTGATCGGCCCGACACAACGCTATTTGGTCGCCGAATGGGGAACAAATGCCGATCAGCGCACAGATTCGAACAGCCTCGTCAATTTTTCCCCCCCTTTCCACAGCAAAATCGGGGACATGAGGCTCTTGCAGATGTGTTGACTCATAGGGCCATAGACCACAGATAGGAATTCCACCTCGGCCGGCCGTGAATTAGGAATTAGATTGAGGCCTGCATCAAATCACGCTCGGGGATCATAAGCATCATCGATCAGGTGCCAAGCCATGTGGAAAAGATCCGTTAAAACTTAAATGACTGTTTTGGTCGTTGGAGTCCAGGACCTCAACAATCTCTCTTGAAGAAGCTTTATAATTGGAGGTGAGGTGAGTCTGTGAACACGGTAGCTGAAATTAAAGAGCAAAAATCTCAACACATCGGGGATAAAATCAGTCACATGAAAGTTGAACAAATGTTGGCAACAAATTCATCCACATATAACAACAACTTCAATGATATCATGGTATTGAAAACGAGATGGGTTTTTTGCGGTAGAATCGATGCCAAGAACGAGCCTAAAATAAATTTTAGGACTCGTAACATGTCCCAACAGCTACTGTAGGAACAAGTTCTAGCCTGCAGAATTCATGCTCCATAGTATGCATGGCGGGTCTTTTTTTTACAGCTGTTTGCATATGTAATGACACTCCATCAATTTTTATAAAGAAGAGCCAACAAAGAGTCACCTTCTCGTCGTGCTCATTGTGAGCGCAAATCTGAACCAATTGACACAGTTTTGCTCGCGTTCTGACCGGTTTCAACGGGGCTACAAGTCTATCGTAACCTTTGCTCCCAGTTCAGACATTCAATTTGAGCAAAATCAGTGCTTGCCTCGCTTGCTTCCCTTTTTGCGACGGGTCTGCTAGATGCAGTTCTGAACAAAAGTCCCTGTGACTGTGCTCGTTCGGACCGCATTATTCGACGTTTTCCAATGGCGCTCACCTTTTGTCCCTGTTAGCTCAATTCAAGACCTCAATTTTTACTTGAGCACAAGTGCTCCGACCTGACTTTTGCTCGTTCTCGTTGGTTTCGCATCCCTTGAATCAAGTGGTATTGCCCTGTTTCCCCGCTCTCATTTTGCACCGTCTTCGTGTTCCAGGCTCAGCAATAGTCCATCTTGTCGAAACATCGGATTTCTCACTCTTTCCCACCTTCCACCCCATCTTTGTTGCTTCACCCCTATTCTGCTCATTTGAAGCGCGCCCCTTCATTTTGTTTCGTATTAAGCCCCTTGGTCGCATTGGGTGCACGTTTTCCAATCAGAACACATCAACTATTTACGCTGCAACCACAACCCATTTTGAACCTGGACAGCCCTAGTCCAACCACAAACCCGTCGCGATCTCTCTTCTTTGGCAGTCTCCGGGTTTATTCGACCAACTGCAGCGACAAAAAGATTTACAGTTTGTTGTTCAGCTGCGGGATGCTAGGACCACCGAAGTAACTACCACTATAGGGCACTATCTAATGGTAAATAGATACAAGCCTGTGCACTACCAAAACCATGCAGCCACATGAGCGACACGTCCTCACGCGAGAGATCACTACCATTCCGCGCAGTGTAGCAACTTCCCGTCTCGAGAGCAGCAGGCTCTCATTGTCGTCTGTCGGCAGCAACTTATGCTGTTGCACCACATGCAGTGGCAACCCGGAGGCATTGATGCCGGCGAGCACGTCCCCTGTGTCGCCCCAGCCGTCCCAATCCCACACTAATGTGTTGGGGGCGAGGCGGTGGTACAAGGTCGAAGGTGGGAGAAGGCGACATTTGAACGAGCACCGGCAGTGAGGGGATGCACGCAAGGAGTGTGCGTGTGCAGTCAGGGCAAAGGTAGGGGAGCACGGCAAGATGCCGGCCACAATTTTGTTAAGCGAAATCGAAAGTAAATAAAAAACCATCTGTGGAAGGGAGGAGCGAAAGATTGTACCTCTGCAACTCGCACATGGCTCCGCACCTCGAGCAACGCAACGCATCGTTCATGCCTGCCGGCTTTCTTCTTCTCCGTCTCTGCCCCCCACCCCGAGGCAACTCAAGCAAAAAGCGGCCCGCTTCTTTCTGGACAGCAACTTGAAGTTCTCATTCTCACTTGGCAACGGAGGCGGCGCCAGACCAGCGGCAACAACTGCCTTGATAATAGCAAGTTGGAAGATAGAGGGCAGGGCACAAAAGAGCAGACCAAGTGCAAGATTAAGCGGTCGGCCAAAATGAAAATTCAAATTCAATTGTGATTGCCGAAGACTGGCGGTGAAAGGAGTGCGAGCGGAAAGATAGAGCTCCAAGAAAAGCCAACGGACCTTGAATGGAAGAAATCGGACGAGAAATGAGCGAGAGAGAGCGAAAGTCCACGGGAGTCTTTTGCGCAAGGTGAAAATTACCGGTTTTGAAGCGAGCGAAGTGGAGGAGAATCTGGGTGCCGTCAGAGAGCGGCTGAAAATGCGGTTCGAACACGCCTACTTTGAGATCAATCGGCTAAGTATTGCGCCCAGGATGTGCGTTGCAAGAGGGGAGCCGAACCACGCATCACGAGTTTGGCCAAAGGTAAAGGCGTGAATTGGAACCAGGGAGTGGGTCAGTTGAATAGCCCTTTCAAAACGCTTCAGAACGCACCAAAAATTATCCAAATCTACCAAGATTTGAGCTCGCAATGAGTGTTACAAGAGGGAGAGTACTGTACTATTACGACCAAAGGTTCAGGTGACGGTGACACCCAGATTTTTTTGATGTGTTTAAAAATCGCGTTAATTCAAAAGAAAAATTTTCGGTCATCTCGGTGAGTGAAAATTCTAAAAATAGTGAACCTTTGGTCGTAATAGTACAGTATGCGCTGCTTCTTCTTCATCAAAATTGATGAGTGTCATTACATGTGCAAACAGCTGTAAATCACCAATTCCAGCATCCCGAGCTTATTGGGGTCTCTATCACAAATCTCGATTGCCGGGTGATAGCCAGCAGAATTTCGAGCAAGGCTGTCTATTCAGATTTTTGTCTTGTGCCCTCCTCGTTGAGCGGCAGGACCCAGAAGGGTTTCATGCTTAAATAAACAAATACAATTGTATTGACACGGCACTACGGCTTGCACCGTGACCAGATCATGCATTCGAGGCGTGCCGTGGTAACGATATCCAGGTTCGCCTTTCGATGTCCCCGTCCCACTTTCCGTCGCGGATGGAGAATATTTTGAAGATTTTCAATTTCCGTGTCTATCGATGCGTTCGATTGCAGTTGAGGACGGTTGAGCAATGTAAATTCTTGCGCATGGGGAAAATATGCTGCCGATCCGGTCGGCAAGGAAGATGCTGGCGGTGAGGTGTGGACGCGTGGGTTTTGGGTGGGTACGTGCTCAATCGGCGCGGGTGAGTCTGCGGGACGAAGGGAGGTACCCTCAGAATCAGATGGATCCCAAGGTAATTCATCTAAGCCCTCTTCTGCCAACACGTTGGGACTGAGCTGGTAGGGTTCAATGGACAAATAGTCTTCATCTTCGTCATCAACGTCCTCCATTGTCACCCGAGACGATGAAGGACAAACAGAATCCTGTTGTATGGCCTCTCCGACTGCATCAAGACTCCGAAATCCAGATTGACTCCAATTTCAGACGAGTCCTCGTCGCTTGAAATTTCGATCAATGGTTGCGGGTCTGGAGAAGCGGGCCGAGGAGGCGACAAGGGTTGGGGGTCCGGGGAAGGAGGTCCAGGAAGCGACAGGGGGAGAAGCAGGCAGAGGACGCGAGAAGTCATTTATACGACTTGGTTTGAGCCCCATCATATATGTACAGTATGTACCTATTTATACCCATATTTAACTTTTTTGTTTCGGCCCCTGCACTCGGGGCGCGCCCGACTCTGTTTTTCACACTCTCTTTGCTGACTTTTTTCGTGACTTTTCAGGCATCATCCACATTACAGTGGCAAATTGCAAAAATAGCAATATTTGCGGCTGAGCGTGTTGAGAGCTGGCGAGCAGCTTGTCCGGAGTGTCATAATGCACAAACTGCAACTGGAAGTCTGACATTGTGGAGGGGACAAAACAGAAAGTACTATCATTCCCCTAGAACCCGGACAAGCAGTTAATTTGGCGGATTGTTTGTTTCTCATGATAACGGCCTGAGAGCAGGCAGGACAACTAGCCAGGTTATTCTGCCTAGCATCATGGGCAAGCGTCCCCGACTGGCCAGGCCACACAGCTCATTCTGATCCCCTAGAACCCAAACAGAGGTTGCACCTTGCAAGTTGCCAGCCACCTTTATCCCCAGAACCCAAACAGAAAATCAACCTCCCAACCCGACAACACAGTCAAAACCAGCTGGTGATCTGCAATACTGTGGCGGGGTGGGAAGTAAGGTGCACCCCATCCACCTTCGACAAACGTCACATGAAATCTCCTTTTTTAGAACACCTCGCGAAATAAATCTGTAACATAATCCACAGCCCCAATTGAGCAAAATCCCTCGACCAATTTTGAGATATTGATGATATCTTGGGGATGGAACCCAAGTTCATGGTTCAGACCTTTGATACGGCGCGAAGTTAGCCAATCCGCCAAAAGACTTGGTTCAGATCAATAATTGATGGGAATGATGGAGCTCATCGTGGCTCCCTAAATCACCTTATAACATTAACTCGTGGAGACTGGGGAGTCCCAGATTTTTAGTATAGTTTCTTTACCTGCATTTCCGTAATCTGGTCGAAGGGATTAGCCCCCGCTGCATTTATTCTTCCAATAATAATTGTTTTTTTGTCCGTCGCCAGAAAAGGAGATTTCACATGACGTTTGTCGAGGGTGGATGGGGTGCACCTTAGAACCAAGGTAAAAAGACAAAGAACAACGAGTACGTGCCGTTTAATTCAGGCTGGTCTCTTTACTGACCCGGAACTTATATAGAAAACCTATTGCCTCCCTCCCCGCCACTCTTACAGCCATTGCATCTACTCAGCAACAACAGCTACCGGGTTACCCTACATAGTAACTTTAATTACGGATCCGCATCCCTGCGCCAAAAATTGTCCAAGAGGAAGAAATTACCTTAGATGATTTTACTCCGGTACATGTGCGTTCAAACTCTTATTCAGGATCTAACACAGACATAGCCCGGACCAAAATCAAAAGTAAAAGCAAAAGCAAAAGCACCACAAAACGTCGTTGATGAAGCCAAGAAGGACAAGAAGGAAGGTAAAACCAAAGCAAAATCGGATGCCGAGGTGGGTTAGTATCCGAATTTTTTGTGCATGCAGCCCGGCATCCAGCTGATGTCCTCGTATGGTACCCGCTCCAAAACACGGCCGTAAGCTCAGCTAATACATTTCAACTCGTTGTTCTGCTATTTCCATCATTCCTTACTGTTTCGAATGCATCTATTAACCCCGCTTTGACAATCTGTACTCCATTCCACCTCAATGCTCTCTCCGAGATTTTGAGGCGAGGTTCGCCCATGACCCAAATCGACTGAAGTATTGCTATGACCCAACTCACTGCGACTTCTGTTTTTAACTTCGCAAATCACACTTGTGGAAAGGTTATGCCCAAAATTATCTTGGGCTGATAAATGAATTCATCGGAGACAAGTAGATATCTTTCAACCTAAAAACAAAGGTTTTGGCTCACTAGATCCTTGTGCCATCGTCACTAGCCCAAGACTGCCCAGAGACGGTTCTCTGTATTTCCAAGTGGTCAAGAAACAGTTTTTGTGTTGAATTAGCTAAATTCTTCTAAAAATCCTCTAGGTAGAGCGAAAAGAAAACCGTGGAAGCGCATTTCAATCTCGTTTGACATGGAGTGTGCCTCCGAGGTTGTGAAGATATGTCAAAAAAAGGCTCTGCTCTCCTCCAAGACCGACGCCGCCCCTGTGCTCGCATTTGTGCGAGACACCGGCCGCCTCCCAGCCTACGCGCTCTGACACGGTCTGCCTCCTTTTCCTCTCTCTTACTTACTTTATATCCTTCCTTCTCTCTCTCTAGATAGATAGATTCAAAGATCACAACTCGTCTCATAAATATTATCGTCATGATCTCTTTACCTTACATCACGATCCACAACCCCACGGTGACTCTCCATCTCCTCCCTCCACGCCACTTTACGCCACCGTTACCCACCACCATGCCAGCCATTAAACCACAATGTATTATCTGCGACTGCCTAACCGGCCAGACCAGCTAGCCGACCACTTGCTAGATATAAGAGAATCCGATGATAATTTTGATGTCTGGCCACTTGCACGGTGGAATACGACTTGAAAGGATGTTGCACGTCAAATTTCGACACAAAGTGACCCGGCGATCAAGAGTTGCGGCAGGTTTTCCATCAAGATGCCAACTCTTTTCTAGGATGTATGCCTTCATCCAAAGGCCCAATTTTTTATATCTACTGGACTATCTCCCTTGCCCTAGGGCCAAAAAGGCTAAGGTGGCCGGATAGCCAGTCTCTGATAATACCTATGTAGAAGTGCGACAAGGGCCCCGCAGCACTATAATTGATATTGAATTGAATTGAACGGTCTCGAAACAATACATTGTGGCTATCAAGGTACGCTATTTCGGCTCATCCCGTGTCCATCACTCCTTGTTGACTTGCATTCAGACTGTGAGGAGGCTTTCCGGACACCGCGAGAGATTGTGGAGCACAACCTTCGGCACCGAGGGCAAAGGGCGGCTCTGAAGCCCTCCACGCGTCCGAGCGCACCCCAGCAGCTGCTGCCCCCGCCCGAGCTGGGTCAGAACTTCCCTACGTGGGCTTTACCAGGGCCTGCTGTACAGATCCTGGGTATTCCAAAGGACCGCCGGAAGACCCTGAGTGCCTGGGTAATTTCCTGAACTCAATACACTGTCTCGATGCTCATGTGACCACTGGCAGGATTGGAATTCTCTCCTCCGCGCATCTTCGCAGTGGCTTTGGCGCCGTTGCAAGCGCACCATTCCTCCGGCCGAGGAATTGTACCCCCTTGTTTCTGCCGTATTCAAAACTTTCGGCCATCACAAAGATAATAAATCAGGCTTAGCCTTGTTCAACGCATCTGCTTGGGCCGTAGCGAAGAATGTCCTCGAGTTGATTCAGAAGGGTTTCCTCTCAGATCCTCCAGGAATCCCACTTTATTACCAACTCGGTGTCGACAAATCGGCTTTGCCTTTACCGGTGTGTTCGTGGAACCAACTATCCCGAGGGCGGCGTTCATCGGCATCTTCTGTCCCATTTACCCACGTCGGGTGCCGGTATTCGTCATGTAAATGCGAGCCTCAAAGATTTTATCTGCAAACATAATCTGATTGTAAGGCATTGCTTTCTTGTATGTATTTATGCACTCATATTGCTCTGTGCACAGGTAGGTACCTATAACAGCACGGGCAAACGCTACAAAGGCCACTACAGCATCTGGCAGACCAACGAGCGTGGAGAACTTCTGGTATTTCTTGAAGATGTTCTCATGGATGCACAATTTATTGCCGGTTGGGTTAATGGAAACCTTTATCAGCCCACGGACGAGGTGGCAGGAGTTCTTCGCATCCCCGAGGACGTCCGAATAAAATATGGAATGGCCCAGTTCGAGCCCTCCATTGATTCCGCACGACCTCACCACCACTTTGCTGGCCTGCAGGGCACTCGCAAGGCAATTCTTCCCGTTCACAATCATGACGAAAAGGACTTGTTCCGTACGATGATGTCTGGGACGAATTCCTTTGGCAACTTCTAGTCTGAAGCTCAAGTCGACGCTGGTGTAAGGATTTGGAATGCCAAGGCAGATGCAAGTGATAACATTTTCTACGAAGTAAGTTCAAAGCATACCGTTAATTTTTTTTAGTTGGCGGAACAACTGAAAATATACTATAATTCCGACTGGTAGCGAACAAGCAATACAGACAAAGGCGACGACGGCGGAAGCACGACGACCTCTCGTGAGAATTCTCAACGACCCAATCCGAATGGATTCTACCTCTCAGCCTCCGCTATTTGAGGTCAAAAAACCCCGGAGCTATAACCGCACACCACGGCTGGACCCGAATCCGACTGTCCCGACACCCCCACCCGACAACACGTCCTATCGAGCACACCAGTCAAACTGGACCCCTGTCGCACCCTCGCTTCCCGTTTTTGACTCGGCCTTTCCTCATCAGCACCCCGTATCCGCGCACCACTACAAACTGCAGAACAGAAGCTGGCTCATAAATTCACTGTAATTGACGATTTCTTGCGGGATTCTCCATTCCATTCTGTTGGCGATTTTCTCCCTATTCTGTTCTATAATCGTCCCCACGGCAAATCAGATCTGCGCGGTCCCTCCCACGCGACCGCTGTTGCGAAATTTCTTCGTGGATACACCCAAACGAAGATGCCAGATATTTTACCTCTTATCTACAATCATCGATGCAGCTACCCCTCAAAAAACTCTAGTCGCATTCATGAGCGAGATGCCATGTCCTGTACTCCTGGGGAAGCGTCCGACATCCACCATGCGCGTCCATTTTTTTCTTCGTGGGCTGTGAGGCTTGTCGCAACCGAGGCCCGCAAACAGATCTTGTCAGCCACCAAAAATAATCCTGAAGATCCGAACTCGCCAGTACAATTACGCGCCACCGCGAATGGACGTGGAAAGACCTCGGCCCACGTCGTAACCTGGAGTGATTTCAAAAATTTCAGCATCAAAGCTATTGCGGAGAGATATTGGGTCAAGCTGAGCCTTCCCATGTTTCTCTCGAAATATATGTCGGCCCCGAAGGTCAAAGGCGTGTTTATTGAGCGCAAACGCCGTCCATATCCGATGGTATGCCCATCGTTATTTTGGCTCCTCATCTCTGAAATGTTTCAAAGATCCAAGTAGCCGCAATTTCTTCTTTCATTCTAGCCCAGAATCCTTACGCAAACGACGATATGGCCATGCTGCTCGGCATATGGCATTTCGTGTGCAAGTCCCATGTCGACGTAACGCGCGTTTATTGCCGTTTCGGCAACACAGTCGCAGATACCACTGCTCGGGCTGCTCTCAAGTCAATGACTGATGCGAGCATTGCCGAGATGAAGGCCGTAACTGAGGCTGCGAATACCCGCAGCGTGGTGGAGCACTGTATTGTTCTGGACAACGTTCAGGAGCACGATGGACTCTGGGACCAGGGAATTGGGCGCGTCAGTCGCACCAAAGTTGGGACGGTCGGTACGAGAATCAAAATGCATGGTTGCGCAGCCAAGGGATTCGATGCACCCGATTATTATGCGCGCGTAGCACGCAAGGAGCGTAAAAACCTGACAGTTCGCTCGCTATTCGATGACATCGACTGGGAGCACGAGCTTCAGACCCAGCGCCTTCATTGGGCCCGTGTTCTCATCGACTTCGCATCCCCTCTCCATCCACTACAAACACTCGTCATGGCTCTGTTTCGATCCGACGTAAACCGGAGAGCTGCCCACTGCATGAGTTTCAACCGCTTATGCTGAATTCCGAGTGCGAAACCTCGTTCCAAGGAATGCTTCGTGCGGTGGAGGATTTCGATAATCAATTCGGTGTGGACCCCAAAAAATACCCCGGCCTGCTGGAATGGGTGGGCGGTGATGGCGCGTCTTTTGCTCTCCTTCACCGCTTATCGCGTTCAGAAGCGACCAGTCCCGATCACCCGAATCCCATTCCCGTTGGTAGCCCCTGGGTCGCGTGCGGAAGCTCTCGTTCAGTAACAGTGACGCAGGACGCCGATATGCCTGTGCCCGCGGAATGGGGGATGAACTGTCATAAGGAAAATAGCTTCAGGTCAATAGGGGAATTCACGGTAGGGCGTATTTTCCCGTTTGTGAATAAATATATTCAAGTGATGGGACCATTATTTTTACAAAATAAAAATATTCCACAAACGAGATGTAATCAGCCAATCACAGGCCAGAATATTATTAAAAATCCGAACTGAACTGGTCGAAATTAAGAATTGAGCACTCCTACTACGCCATACAGTTGAAGTTGAAACCATTTCCTCGGTGGTTGCGGGAATCGTTGTGGACCCTGTATGTCTACCCTGAGAGTGTGCGCTTTGTTAACCCACTGCCATATTTCAGACACGACTTCAAATTCCTCGCATCAATTGCCATTTCCAACCCCACGGGTTTGACTTCACTGTTCATCGCAAACAAGTACCCCTTGCTCTGTGCTATGCAACCAACCACATTCAATGGATGCCAAGGTCTCCCATTGCAAAAATTGGGACTCGATTTGCAAAGAGAGGTATTTTCACATGGGCAACTTTACTCGGCGATGACTCGGGTCCCCGGCTCTGAAAATGTTTTGAATCTCAAGTACGAAGCCGATTCATATCGACAACGAATATTGTCTGAGAAGAACTTCTTTTGTAAAACTACGTACTATAATACATTTTCAAATTCTACTACGTATCAATAAAGCTTCGCGGGTAACGAAGAACAGAGCGAGAGGCCGCACTCAATATTCACATCATGCAAGTGGCTGAGTGTGACACTGAGGAGGACAGAGACGGTGTTAGAAAAATTATGGAAGCAGCAAATTGCCTATAAAATTTTATGTGGCAAGAGATACAGAGCAGTGAATTTTAAATGGGCATTGACACTTCGAAAAGGCTTGAGAAAGAATGACTATAGATTGCCAAGTTCCACACAAACTTGTATTCACCGCTATTGAAAGCTTTTGAATGTAAAGCTTCCTGTATTGTTGAAAATCCAAACGGTGCCCCGTTCCAAAAACAGTGTGATACGGTATTTATTAGAATCTTAGTTTATGTGAAATTAACACGCTATCTCACACTTCAATTCGACCTCTCAACGTAAATTGACCTCGAAATCAGATGACTGAGGCAATCAATGAGCCAGAGGCAATCTATGGGCCAGAGAGGCAAAAATCATCGTCATATCAGCTTTACAGTTAAGTTTGCTGAACCTGTTGTGAAATCTGAGTTGAAAACAGCAAAAGAGGTTGAAAATGATCGTATCAGTGGCTGTGTTATTGCCGCGCAACGAGGGGGCAAGTGCCGCGCAGGGTTTAACTCCTTCCATACTCCCTGTTAGGCGAAAATATGAGTGGAATACAAGTTTTTTTTAGTCTAAATACATTGTTTAGGTCCAAAAAATCCTTCCAAAAACATTACAATAAAGATGTTGAAAAAGGTATTCCAATGTTGGACTTGACTAAACACCGGATTTTGGGTCCAGAAATGGAGAGACCTGAGCCAGAGGCACTGGACCCCTCATATCTGCAGTCTAACATGATAAAAGGGGTTTCGGAAGCTAGGAAAACTCCAAAATATACGTTGAAGCAAGAATTTGGTGCAGGATAAAAAGTTGCACAAAAGTGTCCGAAAGGTAGCCTGAAAACAAGTGCTCGACAATTATCTTCGATAAGAGGTTTAGCAGCATGGACAAGGTCCATGAAGTCAACAGATTGAGATTTTCTAACCGTAACTTCTTCTTGGAGGAAAAGCAAAATATGCAGTAATGGCGCACACAACGCAGCTCTCACTCACATAGGCCGAAAATAGGCGAAATTTCGCGTGGAAAAGTCGAAGATTTTCGGTGTGTGACGCAAAAATTTCGCTGGTGTCGGAATTGTTGGAATATTAGGGGAGCTCAAAGTAAACGGGCGCGGGGAGCGCTTTCGACGCTTTTACGCTTTTGCGCTTTTTTGGCCCCGGCTGCCGCTTGACGTGAGACTCGGCTGATTCGGCACACAAGCAAATGTGACGCCAAGTCACGATTCCATTTACGGACACGTCAAAAATTTCCATTCTTTTGCGACGCTAGTATAATATATTTTGATCAATGCTTGACATTGGAACGAGGCCACAATTGAACCTCTCATCATTGCACGTGAAGGCGATCCACAAGGTTGAATTTTCGATTCTTGCCGGGGGCGTCGTCTTCGCGTACTCTGCGCATCACGTACGTGTGATCTTCGGGTCTGGTCATTACCTTCCGAATGAAGTTCTCTGTATCATTGCGCCGGACTCGGTCGCGTGCGGAGAAGTTGCTCGTCGAAATGTTGGGATGGAAGCGAGCGGCAACGCGCATCGAACCCGATATTCCTTCATTCACTGCGTTCCGCCCTCGGCTAGAGCGTGACATGTCGAGGCGCATGGAACCGTTGCCGAGGTGCCGTGAGTTTTGTGTAGCCGGCATCACGGATCTACAACATCGCTTTCTCGCTTAGCTACACGGAGCCTTGGCGAGGCGCACCGATGGCCGCAACGGCTTCCTAGATGTCAGTCGTCTAGGCAGCTGCACGTACACCGCCAATTTGATCTGATGTCCGCGGCACATCCGTCGCTGACATTGTGAGATCGTTGAGTTCTGAGCTTTTGTAGATGCCAGCAAGCCAAGCTTCTGGCAAGCTTCTCGGCAGATACCCTGCCGATACCCTCAGAATATTTTGGAATCTCCTCCCATGCCGGAATTCTGTAGGATACTGGGGTTTTTCATTCAAATCGACAGGGGGTGTGACGCGTGACCCGATTTACCAGTTCGACATTTCAACAGCAGCCGAATTTTCGCGTGACACCTCCAAAATTTCGACAGCTACATGGATAATTTACCTTTTTTTGCCACTGAGGGGGGGGGGGGGGGAGGTGACATGCCTCAGAGGGTGACCGCGACCAAAATTCGTCCTCGACAGGGGGGTGCGTGATGCGTGACTGTCGATTTGAATAAAAAACCCCAGTAATATGGACCTGGATAAAACTTCTGTGTCAAAAGGGTTAAGTGAACCGCACTTGACTTGATCCCACATGAACCATGTATACGTTCAAAGCACTTGAGATGAACCTCTCGAACTTCATGCTCACGGCCAACTCGCGGCAAATTCCGACCCATCAAATTCTGTGATCATGCGTTGGTTGATCATGACGGCAGTTTGCCACGTCACCTCTTGCCTTTCTTCCCTCATCTCTCCACCGCCCCTGCCCGCTCGCCCGCCAGCACTTCTGTGTTTCCCGTTCCAAGGCACTCAAACTACCTCAAGGCATTCAAGATATGCAAGTCCCAGTGCCTGTCGAGCCCGCTCATGACATTCTCAAGACCTCCCCTCAAGCCGCTCAAGTCCTCCCTTGCCCAAGAACTCCCTTCAAGCCTTCAAGCTTTCAAGTCTCCTCTCAAGTGTTCAAGGTCTCTTCCAACCCTCCCTGCGCCACCGGGTATTCCCAATCCCCCACATCCCGATATGTCTTCCCTGCACGCCCGTAACTTTGAATATTATATCTATGCCTTAAGTAGCTTATTTCTGTTATCCTGTTCATTACTACGTGCAATGGCATCCGTTATGAATATATATAAAGATAACCAATATGTGTGTAATATGTCCGAAGGTGGTATGAGACAAATATTTTCCGAGCTCCAGCCCAAGTGTTTGAGGAAGTTCCTGGCGCCGATTGATTCCGAATCTGTGTTTCGATATCCTCGCGACATCCTGGGATCATCTCAAAACATTTGCGCAAGTGCCGTCAGAGATCATTCGCCGGATATTCTTCCGACATCGCTAAAAATTGGCGGTGTACCTCGGCACGTTCTCCGTCTATGTACCCGAGCTAGCTTACGTCTTCAATGTGGAGGTGCGTCTAAGCGCCTCGTCACGCCTGGTCATTGATGTGACTAGCCGGCTAGATGCGGCTAGACACCGCCTCCGGCTAGGTGCTGGCTAGGCCTCTCGAAACGGTGTCTTCTATGGTGCGGGCCGCCTAGCTGCCGCTACCTTGTGCTTGAAATATAGCGGCTTCAAGTTCGACCGGATTTCTTATCCCTCTTCCAAAAGTGCTCCGTTTGAACATAGAAGAACAATTGGAAGAGGAATTTTTATTTAAATTAAAACTGAGTGAGTTATAAAAAAAGATTCAGCCGATTTGGCCACATGCGGGTAAAATATTGAAAACAGGTCCGTATAAGCTCTATATGGGCGCAAAATGACGCCAGTCGTGTGCCCTTCTTTACTGGTCGAACCTCCGTGCAAAAGTCTCCGGAACACGGTGATGGGAGCTGTATATAGTCGAGCTGCTGAGTGCGTGACTGCCGACACAAAACAACGCACGTCGGGATATTTGCATGTGAATAACTAATTGGGGTAAGAGATCACTCACATATTTAATGCAATCCCGCAAGCCGTACATGCGTCCGACCCGTTCTTGAGACACAACATAATACCATTCAAATTTGCATTGCAAAAGCTGCTCAGAGGTACACTTAAAAAAAAAAAATCTCCGGCCGATTTGGCCACTAATCTCGGGTAGCGGCAGCTAGGCGGCCCGCACCATACCAGGGGGCGGAATGCAGTGATTCGCATCATTTGTTGCGGGTATAGTTACCAGGCGCCGCAGGGAGTCAGGCAAATTATCGATCGGCCCTCCGCGGACAAATTCAGACGTGAATTGACACCAGCCCTGAGCACGCCCTTGAACAGCGCGGCAATCATTTCGCGGACATAAGGCAGTTCTCTTTCTGCCTGACGAACTGCGTCGAGTAGTCCAGGGTTGATCAGGGAATTTCCATCTAGGGTGAGCTCTGAGTCCGGCACGGATTGATCAAAAATCAAACCTGGACAGACAGCAAGGCGCATGCAAAAGATGGGAAGGCGCCGATGCAGGTCAACTAGATCTAGCATATCAACGAAGGTAACATGGTCTGAAGGCCGGCCACATATGAGAGCGAGGTACGGCCATGAGACGAGTAGACCATAGGCAGCGAGCGCAGCGATCTCCGACATGGTTGAAGTGCAAGACAGGCCGCGAATAATGTTCGTCTCCATGTGATTGGCTCCGGCGCGCCCTTTTCCACCGCAAATATCCTGGATGAGGTCGAAGGTAATATCATGGTGGAGCAAGAGTTCTGCGGCCGCATATGAAAAGCTCTGATAGCGAGTCGCAGAGACCTTAGAAAAACGATGCATGAGGGTTACAATAGCCTCAAAGCCATATCGTTCGATGACCGCTTTTGTCATGTGAGCTGTATATCGATCTTGGTAGCCTTTTTTTGAGTTCTTGTTACGGAATGTGTCACCAGCCAACTCAATAAGCTTTATTGCCCCACTTGTGCTAGATTCCACCGCCTTCTTCGATGCTGCGGATGATGCGGGAGCAAGCTGGATGGTCGAATCGTTCGCCTTGTTCGGAAGGAGTACAGGAGGGGTGCAAGTGGGATTGCGAAGCCAAAATAATCGGAGCTGCTTCATACCGTAGACAAGAGCGTTCAAGTCCTTGTGACCGCCACAGCCGGCTGAGATGAGGAGATCCAGCAGAGCCCGCTCGGTCTGAGGCACATTGTCGTAGATCGCAGAGCGTTTTCAGGTGTTTTTTGGTATTGTTTGATGTTGTACAACAGCTGTTTGCGTGTCGGTGATGAATACCGTGAAATTCTCGCTCCAGAACATCTCTGCAGTCAACAAATCTAAACTTCCGACCGTCCCGCTGTTCAAATTCATCACTGGTGTGCATCTGAGCCAGGAATTTGACAGACTGGTCGGTGTATGTGGCATGGTTTTCCACCACCAAGGAATGCACGCACAGTTGAACGAGGACGAATTAACATTCGGCACGAAGTCTACGACGGCAGACAAACTCGGTGAGCCGGTTCCTCGGAGCATGGGATGTTCGCTGACATTGGTGTGTAACAGCGGAAGCTGATACTCGAAAGGCGCGCGCAGAAGGGGTTCAAAGCTCTTCGACTCAGTACCGACTGGCTTCGTACAGCTCGTCATCGGATGCTTTGTATTATGATGCTGAAGGTGTGTGTGATTAAATGCTTTGTATCTGGTGTGATAGCTGATTTTGGTCGACATGCAGTCCCTCTCTACGATGGCCGTGGCGCTAATATCAACGCAACGGCCGACATCGGCAACCTGGACGCGATCTTGCCACCTGTACGGCCCAAGAAACCGGCCTAGTTAGCCGGGGAGATACATATGGTATCCCCGGCTAACTAGCGGGCTTTAGAGCCATCGCGGGTGGGCGCTTTAAATACGCCCTATTTCCTCCCCGCTTACCTCGTTTATAGGTACTACGGCGGGCGGGGCACCCGCCCTGCCATCAATCCAGCGTAGCTGCCATCAATCATGGGCGGCGACGTCGCTTCCCGCCGCGCCCGACAACTCCCATCAAAGTCCCCGCCGCCCGCCGATCTCGCGCGCTTCACCCTCAAAAATAAAGGTAAAATCACCAAAAAATTAAGGCATGCTCTACAGATACAGTACTATCTATTGGGCTACAGAAATGTAATAGAATACAAGAGTGATAATAAAGAAACATTAATAAAAGACTTTACCTCTCCTCAGCAGCTGCGCCGTCGTCCCGAGAGATACGGACGATATTCATGAAGGCCTCTGCCATCATGCCATCTTCGTCGTCGCTCTCCACATCCACCTCGTCGTCGTCAGCAGGCGGCTCCGGGTCTTCCTCGAGAGGCGGCAATGGCGAAGGTGCGCGCATGTCCCCGTCGCTGTCCCTCACGACTGGGGTGTGGCGCTCGCGGTTGATGCTGACGCCAGGGAGGATGTCGCCGGTGAAGCCCGGCTCCTTGCTCAGCTTCACCAAGCGCGATGTGTGGAGGTCGGTGAACCGCCCTCGCTCCATGCGCAGCAAGCCCACCTGCACGGCAAGCTCTTCCTTCCCCTCCACCCGCAGACGCCCCTCTTCGCGGCTGAGGAACGCCTCCTCGTCCTTCATGAATGTGATGAGCCGGCGAATCTCCACGTTTAGCCGCACAATTTCTTCGTCCGCACGGAGCAGCTTGAAATGCTGATCCATTGCGGCTCGGCCAGCAGGTTGCGCCCAGAGCTCGCCCCGAATGTCCTCCCTCCCTTCACGCAGCAGGTCGAAGTCGGCAAGGAATGCGTACTCCACCACCTGCTCCCAGCTGAGCGTCGGTTTGGGCGGCGTCATAGCTTCGGCTATGTCGTTGTACTTGGCGATGGCATTTTTCACGGCCTTCGAGCGCGCCTGGAGCGCCTTGGCGATGTGTTTGCGCAACTTGTAGCCTTGAGGAAATGGTGAGCACTCGCCAATCGCACACAGGGAGAACTTACCCGTGCCAGACATATTACATTTGGCCAGCTCGAACATCCGCGAGATGATGAGGCCCTGGAGGTGATCCAGGGCACGCTGGTAGCGGCGCTTGTGCACCATCACCGAGACTGCGACCCACTTCTCGTCTCCTGGCACCCAGCGCGCCGCGACGGCGAGCCGCAGCTCGAGGTCATGCACAGCCGCGCGCGCCCTCACTTCCACCTCGAGGGCATGCCGGCGCTGAGCCTCGACGCGCCGCGTTGCTTTCGCTGCCTCAGCATAGCCGGCGTCGGTCTCAGCAGGAGCGAACATCACCTCAACCCCGAGCATAGCGGTGACGCGGTCCCTTCATCTCCGAGTCAGAGTGGAGCGAGGAGATGAGAAAATTGAGGGACGTACTGGGCCTCCTTCAGGTTTATGAGTTTCTGGAGGTACTCCATTTCGAGTGTTTCCTCCTCGGGCTCCTTTGACAGCGTGCGCAGGTGGGCCCTTTCCCTCTCCCGCCACCTCTCAAATTCGTCGCGCGACTGGACGCCGAGCTCGTGCATCGACTTCCGTAGGGCGGCGTACGTCTTCTTGATCTCCAGCGCGCGCCGGTACTTGTTGCAGAGCAACAAGGCTTTGAAACGTTTCAGATCAGAATTTGTGGAATAAGTCAGAGAGAAGGGACGTACTGAGGCCTTGATAGGTGTCGAAGGTGTCGGTGTGTTTTAGGTAGGTTGTTATCGCTTGTTGTCGATGAAACCGGCTGGCGTAGCGAGTTGTGGAGGCGAGCGCATTCGACTTCGAAAAAAATGATTCGCAGGTCTCCAAAGCCTCGAGCCCGACGCCCTCGACATACGTCATGAGGTTGTCGAGGCCACAGAGGCGGTTGTGGCCGTGCCCGTGGAACGCGCCGACTAACGCTCGGAAGTTCTTGTCGCGAGCGAGCTCCTTGAGGGCTGGATGGACCTTAACCTTCTTCCCAAACTTGCACCCTATATCGTAGCCGATCGCGACCTCCCCTAGAATGTTGAGCAGGTGGGCGGTGATGGCTAGAGGATATTTCGACCTAAATAGAGGACGTATCCCATTAGCAAAGTTGACAATCACAGCGGGTCGAGAAACAAAAAATAAAAACGCACAATTCTCCGCTTTTCACCATATCCACCACCTTGAGAACAAAACCATGTCGACAGAGGGCAGGGAAGAAGCCCGTCTCGTCGTACATTCCGTACGCGCGTGAGGTGACGTCCTCCTTCATATTCTGCCAACTTTCGCTGCATCCGCTCTCCACCTCCTCGTTTTCCTCCACCTCCCCGTTTTCCGCCGCATCCGCAGAGAAACTCTTCATGAGGTTCTCCTCGCCATCCTCCCCCCACTTGTTCACATCCTCCCGCATTAGATAGTAGTCCCCTGGCGGGACGCGGGTCGTCGAGGCGCTCCTTCGACTCGCCGGGGACACAAGACCCATCCTCATCCTCCACTCTCTCGCGTCTCTCGTAGCGCGACAGAGAGTTATTCCCGTCGAAGGTCCCCATGAGCGGGAACTTCAGATGGGGCTCCCCCTCGAGCCTATACAGGCAACAAGGACAGGCGTTCCTGAGACGCCAGTCTGGGGTGTCGCGCCCAAGCACGACTTGCACGCGCTTATCCACCACCGCCCGAATGGCGAGGTAAACGTCGAAAGCTACGGAAAACTGGGCTCCGAGCCAAGGGCGTGGCGCAACGCCGTGAATGTCGCACAAGGCGCGAACGAACGCCTGGATTCCAAGCCGCGGACATCGCAGGTGAGCGACGCGATACACTTCGAGCGCGCGAATTGTGATGACAACGGTGGGGGTCCAGGGAGAAACGGGCATCCAGCCGCGCCGCACACAAGCAGACGCGATATATGTGTCGCTGTCTACGAGACAAAGCTGCTCGCGATGAACCGCTAGCAATTCCTGCTCAGCAAATGAATTTTTAGAAGAAAATAAGAGGCACCGTACCGAAGACATCTACCACGAGGATATCTCGTCTTTCTTTAACAGGCGTGCCTTCGGAAAATTTGTATGAGGCGGCGGAGCCCTTCCCCCTTCTCAACGACTACCCCCCAGCTCCAGGTATGCATCGGCCATGCGCTCAATCTGCTTGGCAAAGCCATCCACCTGGAGCTGGGTACGATTCCTTCGCGTACGCAGATCGGGGTAGCGCCGGTGACCCCACAGCCGTCTTCGCAAAAACCCCTTCAGCAAAATTGCAAGATATTCCCAAAAAACAAAGGCGCACCTCTGATTTTGGCGTAGACCTTGGAAAAGATCGCCATCTGCGCGTTCTGGGTCCTCTGGCATGGCTTCCCCTGCATGACTAATATCTGCTGCAGCTCTACCATGGAGAACATCGTCCTCCCAGCTATCGTCGCCGCCGTCAAGAGCAAAAAAGTCGCCGCGGAGGATATCGCGGTCACGACGCTCTTCCTGAGACATATCTTTGCAGGAAATAATTTAGGTGAGCCAATGAAAAAAAAGAATCTCAAGAAACTTACTTTGAAGGTGCTCTGCTGCTTTGCGTGCGTCCTCTTCCTTAGCCTGAAGAATCTTCGCTGCATTCAGCGAGGCACGGATGGGCAGGACGCGCCCGGATGGCGCGCGTTTGGACGTTGTGGACTGAACGCGCTTGGAAAGCGAGGTTACGGTGTTGTGGTTATTTTGACGCCCCAAGCGCACGGCAGGCATGGTGGCAGGTGAGCGTGAAGAGTGATGTGACTGTTTGGTCACATCCTCTCTCACCACCTCCAAGGACCCACAAGCCTCAAGAGGCGTCAAACCCCGGTGAGTGACCTGTCGTTGTCCGGGCGCTCTCCAGCTGGTGTGTATACCTTGAAGACTCGCACCAGGGACTCTGGTAGCCACACCAGCGCCACGGAAGCGCCTCGGCAACAAACATTAATGCCACTTTATACTGACGCGTTTTTTTTTATTCAGGACGCGTTTTTGGGCGCAGGTCGCCATGCTCTGGCTCTTGAGCGATAGAAAGGTTTTTTTTCTTTGGATCCATAGGCCCACGATACTCATTGATTTTTAGACGCGCCAAGGCACTGTTTTCGCGTCTTTTGTCAACACCTTTTTCGATGTCGGCCCTCTTCTTGCGGAGGCAGTTGCGCGTGAAGGGGACAATCAGGAAGATCATGAAGAGGATGATGACTGGGACGACATCGACCACGACCTACCTCCAGACCCCCGTCTCGACATCGACCGCGATCCACCATCCGACCTGCTCAACGAGGTGGATGACGTGTCACCGCCTCCGCCTCTGCTCTCTCTACCATCTGTGCCCCCGGTGGCCTCGCCCTCTGCACCACCTCCGCCCAAACGCCGCCGAACCCCCTCGATCACCGACTTCGACGGCCAAAGGCCCCAGAAATCGTCACACCGTCGCCGCGCTATAAAACGCAAGGAGAAAATTGCCACCGAGGGTCGAGTCCCCCGAGGCGCTGTCGCGCGTGACCATATCCAAAGCGCCGCCCCAATCCCCACGCGATTCGATGCCGCGACACTCCCCACGGCACACGGCGCCTACGCTGGCAGAGTCGAGGACAAGAAGGCGGAGAAGTACGGCAGCAAGAAGCCCCGCTCCCTCACCGAACTCATCGCCATGGGATTCCAGCTGATCAAGTGGAATGGCTAGTGCGTCCACTTTCACTTTAATTTTTTTTATGATATCTCAGCTCATGACTTATACAGCGACGCCCACCCGCTCGTCGACATCCACGGCCGCGTTTTTGCGGTGTTGGTCGGCCAACCACGCAAGCAAAAGTACCAGGGGTCCGTTCACGCCGCCTACGACACCATCGCCAACGAGGGCATCGCCGCCGGCTTCCCTGCGTATATGCGAAAGCACCGACGCGGGCTGTTTGCCGCGATCAATGTCGGCCTCACCTACGGCATGGGCTGCACCATTCCCTGTTGGCTCAATAACAAGAACCACACCCCGCTCGCCGAACGCCTGCTCGCCGACCCCCATATAAACAGGATGGCGAACTTTGCCAGCGGTGCGTTCGCACCGTGATTTCACCGATACCTATGGCTAATTTTCTTTTGGTTAGGGGCGTTTGCTTCGTGGGCGCCGCACCTTTACCAGCACTACCACAACAACGACCAGAAGCTCCGCATCAAGCACCCTGATCTACGCCGCCCTTTCGTGGGCTCGATTTTTTCCTGCGCCGCATTCAATTTCGGCCCGAATGTTTGGACATTCAAACATCGGGATGTTCTCAATCTTGCATTCGGGTGGTGTGCCATCCAGGCGCTGGGCAAATTCGATGCCACGAAAGGCGGCCATCTCATCTTGTGGGATTTAAAGCTTGTGATCGAGTTTCCAGCGGGCGCCCTCGTCCTCATCCCCTCCACCACCCTCTCGCACTCCAATGTGCCTGTTCAACCGGGCGACACACGGGCGTCCTTTACGCAGTTCACATCGGGCGGGCTTTTCCGATATGTAGACAACGGCTACCGGACGGAAGGGGAGGTGGCAGAGGCGGATCCAGAAGAGTACGCACGTTTGGTGGAAGAGAAGCAGTCGCGGTGGGAGATGGGGCTCGAAATGTTTAGTACGATAGATGAAGTTGTAAACAACTAATAGAAATCTCTTTACTCCGGGACTTTATTGGTGTGAAGTGAGGGCGCTGGAAACAAGCGGGAATTATGATGCTGAACTGATGAAAGTCGCGAACTGATTTCTCTTTAGTTTTCCTACTTCCACTCAACCGTTCCGCTTCAAAATTTGGGAGATGTAAGTTCACGACATTTAATGAACTTTGAGGAGTTCTTATTTTTTGGGCTGATAATTTATTTTCTAAAAAATCAAGGACTTTGCCGTGCTCGCTAAATATTTATTTCTAGATGACTGCCAGTACATTCAACCCATAGAAAAAAAAATCGGGACCATAGCCAAGGTAGAGCGTGAGGTATGATTTAAATGGTCTGAAATATGGATCACGAACTGATTTCTTGAGTCGGATTCAGAATTGACTTGGGCTTGTGATCGCTAGTCTCTTCCTTTCCACTACCACTTCATCAAGCTCCCTCTTCAACATGCCACGGGGGCGGCGTCCGTTGGATCCCGACGTCAAGCAACAGCGTCGCGAAGAGTCTCTAAGGCGCTACAACGAGAAGTAGGCCTTCCTTTCACCGTTTTTTACATGTGAGCTGACAGAATTCTGCCGAGTAGAAATGCCGGTAAACTTCGTGAAGCTGCGCGCTTGCGAATGCAGCGGTAGGTCTTTCATCAAGTCTCCAATCTTCCATACCTCAAATCATGGCAACCAAGGTATCGCGCCACTATTGCGACCTCCGACATTTTCACACAACGTAAGTATTCTGAGAAGGCGGCATTGGCGTCAGAGCGCTACCGTGATAGGTGCGCTGGCCGCATTTTCCCCTTTAATAGCCTTGTAATGCTTATGTTTAACACAGGAAGCGTGAAGAGGAGCGCGCAGAGAGACGCGCTGCCGATGCTATCATAAAGCGAGCCAGGTGCGCAATCAGTTTCCTTTTTATTTTGTGGGCTCTCATGGATTTACAGGGGGATTGAAAAGGATATGTTGCGTAGGAAGCATTCCAAGCCATCGAAAATCAAACCGCCGCCGCCGCCCTTGGCCCAACTGCCACCACCTCCCACTGCAAAGCCACCGCAGGCTGTTTCAAAGCGGCGTGCCCTTTCACCGATCATCCCCACTCCTGCGCCACGTCGCGCCACCGTCATCTGCATGCCTGCTGTCGCCATCGTTGACTCATCTGATGCTGAATCCTACGACGAGCGTGAGCATCACCCTCCTGAGCTGCCAATATGGCCAGCGCGCACCTCCCGCCCCCAGCGTTGTCCTCACTGCTACCAGGAGGACTGCGTAGGTTGCGCATGCCTTTGCACAGACTCCGATGAATGGTTTGACCATCCTGGTGGTCACTATTTCCCGAGCTGTGCGTGCAAAGGGGAAGATTGTCCAGGATGTAGATGTGTTTGCCCTGTCGGCACCGTTTGGAAGGAGCATGGGGGTCACAAAAAAGTAAAACATTTTTAAAGCATCGTGGATACAATATGTTTACACCGTTGAATAAATTCTGTTCGATGGCTATTAGTATGAGTGAGCCCCTGTAGATTTGATCTTATCTCATCTGGCCGGCACATCAAGTGCTGGCACAGCCGCACGCACAAGGTACTTCCATGCGCTCGACATCATACCTTGCCCCAGCATGGCAACTCCATACCCCGGAATCCTCCTGTGTGTGCCGCAGTACGCCCCTGACCCCGGTCACGAAGACCGATACAAGCATCCCGGACCCTTTTACGCAGTGGTTTGTAAAGATTGGCGGGGCGTTGTCACTTCCAAGTGCGTGTAATTTTTTTGTCTTGTTTGGCTGCTCTAAGACCTTTCCACTGTGGTAGGGCGTCTCGCAGCCGCATGATGGAACTTTACCCCGACGCATATACATGGGAGGCCTCACCTTGGTGGACGTTCGACAGGAGGTGGACTCTCGACTGCGCGGAGTACCACGAACACGAAGGGGAACGCGCGGTGGCTGATGAGCCGATATGTCCTGCGACGCCCGACTCTCGCGAGCCCTCCTCGCCCTCAACTCTCTCGGAATCCACCGCCTGGCATGCACCCTCACCCGCACCACCATTCAGCACAGAAGAGCTCGCACATCTTGCGAGCTTCAGGCCGGGTCCTGGGCCCACCAGCTCAGCGCGTTTGACTCAACAATTTACGCGGGTCTTGGGACCGCAAGCAGCAGTGCCGGGTAAGCCACCAACCGCTTCGCCGGCGAAGCGCAAGACGACCTTGTTCGCGCACGAGGTCGCAACCGCATTGCACGCAGGCGGCAAGGTCATTCTCACCGTGGAGGGACCTGGCGCTGCGGTACACGTCGTGGATGATTCAGAAAATAGTCTCATGGAGTCAGAACTGCCCCAACACAGAAAATTTTACACAACTTGAGTCGCCGGTGGTTGAATTTTTTATGGCTCTCCCTGAGCACTCATTCCATGGTAAAGAACCTAATTCGAGCGAGAAATCTGCACCCATTCCACTTTTGAACGCGGAAAGAACAAAATACGCTTGTGGAGTCAGACTTACATGCCCAAATACAGAAAAGCTTACATTGAGAAATTCATGCCCATTCCACTTTTGAACGAGGACAAAGCAAAACAGACTGCAAACTCAAAGTTCTCAATTCTTCCTGGCAAAAGTGGCCCATCGGCACAGCTTTCCTAATCTGGGGGAGTTGTCAAAGAGGTCTGTGTGCGATCGGGAATTCCCGCTTACCTCTTGCTTATTGCAAGTGCTCAATATGCAGCCTCATACCTTCCGTATAAATCCGGAACCTCTCATCGCACCACACGATGCCGGTTGTTTAGTGCTCAAGAGCGCTCAACAGAAAAGCCGTTCAGAATCAAAATTTCAGTCCAGGGTGCATAAGAAAGCTTACAGTAAAACAAGGAAAAACACATACCCGATATTCAGCAGTAGGAATTTTTACAATTCCCATAAGGTTCGCTGCTCCAGCAACCCACAAAGCGGGCTAGTAGTTGCTGATTTCGCTGAAATTGCGGAAAAAGCCTAAGGCTTTTTCAATTCAAGGTGAATTGACTCGCTTCCACAGAGAAAGTGGTAGCTAAAAGCTACACGCACAGAGTTATCGGGCCGGAATTTTCATTTTGGCCTTTGTACCGAATATATTGCTCAACATTCCAAGGAAAGCCTTCCTATTTGATGTATGAGACAAAAGTGGAAAATCTGCTGTGATAGCACTATTCTAATGCTAATTTAATCATGAATTTCTCTCTGGTTCAAGAGGCAAAAGTGACGAGGTGAAAGCCTTAGGGTTTGGAACCGAGTGCCCCAGCCAACCAAACAAGGACAAAGCTGCCACTTTGAAGGGCGGTGCTGGTTGCCATCTACAGGGGTAGACAGACCCACCAGTCAGTAGGACAGTTAATTTTGGCTGTTGCTCACGCAATTCTTATTCAATCCGCCTGAAAATTTGTGAAGACCAGGCTATGAGATATTAGACACATTTGGGTGATTAAGAATTTCGAAAAAGTATATCAAAGAGTAGAGATCGGCGATCTAATTTTAGTGTCTCACTGACTGGTGGAAAACTGTACATCTGGTATATTCTGTCCAACATTCCCAACGACTACAAGCTTGTATCTGAACATCGGATGGGACCAGCAACTGTGGTATATTTCTTTTCGAGGCAGTGCTCCGATTAGAACGACTTCGCGCCGCAATGCTAACATATGTTTAGAATTGCGTCTTTGCTGTATATTCTGTGAACCGCTTTGTTCCAAAGTGCGTATTCATTTCGGCTGTATGTGAACTTATTGGCGTAAATTCAAGCGTACCCTCTCGGCCGCTGCCAGCTCCGGCAGACATTGGTTGGCGCTCTTTACGCCATTGCAGTTCCCGCCAACTGCCTTCGTTTCTTCCTCCGGGCGCGCGCCATATTCAACAGAAATACATACCTGGTTCTCTTCTTCTTCGTTCTGTGGCTCAGCGCGGCACCATCCGCGGCCGCAATCCCTACGGCAGTAGGAGCCATCAACATTGGCACAACCAGGTTTTGCTTAAATGTCTCTTCCCGCTCATACATTGGCGCTCCCGGAATCACACAGATCATTCATGAGACGACAATCTTCTTGGTAACGTCCTGGAGATTACTCCAGGCTTCGCACACCGACCACGGATTTAGGCAGAATTTTAGGGTGTTCATGACTGGACAGTACTTGCCAGACTTTTCCAGGGCTGTTCTCAAGGACGGGTAATTGTATTATCTGTGCGTCTGACGAGTCGGGTCGTTTACGCTCATCCTCCTCGTCAGAATCACCGTCACCTCAAATCTTCTCATCGTCGGGATGTTTTAGGACAACCACGTCGCGGTCACAGATCGCACGATGTTAGCGGACCCAAATCTCATGGTGACAAACACCATGGTTTGCCATGCCTTTCGGAATACCAAATTCGGGTACCATAAACGCGTAGCGACCACTTCCGACCTGATGTCAAGGACCTTGGAGTTCATCCCGACGCACAGGAGGCCGGGGAAGCCGCGTATCCGCCGTCTCCCCGCCCGCAGCGCCACCGGTGGCCTCATTTCCGAAGATTTTGACCGTTATAAATTAGAGAGCTTGCGCAAAAGCCGCACAAGCCGCATGCGGCTTTCGGGCATCGCGCAAAGCCGCGTGCGGAAATCCAATCTGAGGGTAGTGAGAAACCAAGTCAGTGGAGAGGTAATCAGATTGAGAGGCAAGCCCTGGTGGGTGAAAAAAATTGCATTACCGCCACAACTGCTCCGTGCAGGACGCGAAAAGTCTGCGAGATCTGAGTGGAGCCAGAGTGAAAAACCGCTCCCCTAGGTCGCGCATCGACCAGATACTAATTTGGATGAACACAATACAGTTTGCGCCAGACGCGGATTGTTGCTGTTGGAACATGGATTGTCCCTGTTTGGTGGAAAGCGAAATTTTCTTGATCACCAACCACCATCATCCATTGGACTTGTCACTGCGAAAAAATTCTGTCCCAACCATGCCTCTCTTTCCCAAGACAGTCTCTGGCCTGAACAAGTCTCAGCTCCTTTCCGCTGCGGCGAGTTTCGACTTCGATGCCACAGGCACGACAGATGCTTTACGACTTCGTCTCAGGGCCTATATGGAGGCCAATAAGGCGGCGATTATGGCCAATCCAGATCATTGCCGCCTTTTCTCGAAGAAGGATCGCGATGCCTGGGCCACAGTGCACCGTAGCGGGACCCTATCGGACGGCGTTTGTCACGTGTCCGTGCCACTATTATCAGGCACCACTGGCACTCCAGAAGCCCACGGGCACCCAAGCCTGGGTTCGCCTGTTGACAATCTGTTGCCCGACAAGACCTCATCTCCCTCTGCAACGAGCCCGTCTTGCCGAAATCCAATCAGAAATCAAGCGCCATAAATCATGCATCGAGGCCCTGGAGCTAGAGGAGCGGGAATTAGACTCCAATCTAGCGCTCATCATTTACCCCGTCCTTACTCTTCCGCCTGAGATTGTCTCGCAAATTTTTCTTCAATGTCTGCCGGCCCACAATCGCATCAGACCTTCTCCGCGGAAAGCGCCACTCGTCCTCGCACAGATTTGTCGCTATTGGCGACAAATCGCCCTCTCCACGGGAAGGCTTTGGAGCTCCATTGATTTGGTTTTTAAACCTGCAGCCGGTCCCGGTCTCCTCGCTCGATCCACCCGCGATGACGGCGTATTGGCCCTGCCCAGGACATGGCTTTCCCGTGCCAAAGGGTGCCCAGTTTCGCTGACACTGCGCTCAGAGAAATTTCCCCTCGTATCCGAAATAGTCTCCTTGATCTCCGCATTTTCCGGCCAGTTTCATCGACTCGAGCTCACACTTCACCCCGACAATTTCCAACAACTTCGTGACGCCTCCCCAACATTCCCCATCCTTCGAGTTCTCGCTATTGATTCTCACGGAGGATCCACTTCCGAGACGAGTCCAGCGTCAATATTCAGAGGCTCACGCTCGCTGCGCGAAATTCGTATCCTCACCAGCCCGCATTCACTTGTGCCATTCGGCGCTTACCCTTTCCTAACCACCCTGGAGCTTCGAGACGCCGCGATCCCGGCGCTCCTCGAAGCATTGGACAAATGTCCTAAGCTTGTGCATCTAAAGGCACGCCTATCGCAAAGTCGCCTCCCGATTCCTCCAGATACAACGCCAACGACGGCTTTCAACCTCGAAAGCCTCACAATTTCGAAGGAGGGGCTCATGATCATAAACCCTGCGGAGCCGGTACTCACGTATCTCATCCTACCCAAGCTTCGACGCCTCGAACTTCGTCACACTCCCCAGTTCAACGTACTGGCGTCGTTCGCTGAGCGTTCGCCATACGTCGGCTTGGAGCATCTCGCTCTCCGGATCGTCAGGCAGGACGAGGCACGCGGGATGATCCCCATCTTGCGCGGGTTTTCCTCGATCGTATCATTCGACATTGGTGTGGATGTCCACATAATCCATGCTCTTTACACCTTGTCCACGGAACACAACCTCCTCCCCAACCTCACGGATCTCACCATCTCCACCTGCAAGAGCGACTTCGACTATGGGTATCTCCTCACCTTCCTGCGCGAAAAGCGGGATCTCGAGAGGCGTCCAGTACAGTTGAATTCATTTCACCTGAAGCTCTACGCGCGCAAGGATGACAGCGACCGCCGCGTGTGGCTTCCCGGTCCCATCGCTCTGTCGGCATTCGAGGGCATTATGGCGGAGGGATTGGCGGTGAGAGTATCCACTCGTGAGGATAGTTGGCCGCAGAGTATGGGTGCTACACCGGGAAACGCGCATAGCGAAGGACAACAGGGTTTCTTCTCCATGGTCGTGACCCTAACCGAATGCCCTGGGACAGTGAAATTGTGTGAAAATGCAAAGAATTGTGGTAAGGACAATAGGGTCAAGCATTTTACAATGTAAACCACTGATTAGCTGCTGGAGAGGTCATTAATAGCTGAAAATGACCGCAATAGTCAGGGCTACCCATTCCTAGTTGTAGTTGGCGTGCCTCAGAAAATGGCCCCGGGAGAGTGCCGGAATTGAAATTGTTTGAAAATCCAAAGAATTGCTTGAGGGCAATAGACTCACGCGTTTGAAAATGTAAAGGATTATCTGGCCAATACTGTACCTATCTCCATTGGAAACAGCCAATCTCAGCACTTATCTTCAAACGACAAATGGAATCATCTCTGGATGTACAGCTACCGGCGTGTCAGTGCGCGTCAGTGCGCGCCGTCGCGCATCGCTTTTACTAGACCTGTGCTAGTACCTTCAAGAACGCAATTTCATGTCATTCGACGCCCAGCGTTCGTTGGTCATTCACCCGGAATAGATTACAGCCATTTGCGCGGCGAAACCCTCGGCAATCTAACCATTTCGGCGAAATGAACCCCTGATTTTTCGACAAATGTTGTCCACAAATCAGGTGCACTTTGATTTGTGGACAAAGTTTGTGTGTGGACGTGGCAGAAGTGAAAGTGTGGAAAGTTAACGACGTGTCAGTGTCACCGTTGTTTGTCATGGAGAGCCTTGTGATTCATTTGATGGCCGGTGAATTCCCCGGTGCGCCCGGAGTCAGCCGGAGTCCCGGACCGGATGGCGCGCCCGACAGTGCCAGTCGGCACTTCCTACGGTAGGCAGATTGGTTGCGGTTCGATTTTGGCCGGGTGTTCGAAGTTCGAACCAACCGGCGAACATTTTAGGAACCCAACGGCCATCGACGGCCAACAATGATGAGATCATTTCCATCAATAAGTAATAGCTTCTTATATCAGAATCTGGGGCACTCGGAGAGCCGCGCGGTGGCCTAGTGGCATTGTAATTTGATCAGGACAGTCCCAAACAAAATTCAGGCTCATGAACCAGAATGGTTGAGAGATGCGGACAGCAGCAGCAGAAATAGTTTTTTTTCTTGCGTGTGAGTAAAATATGTGTGGAACTGTAGATAATATAAAATTATGGAAAGCTAATATTCGAGTACCCAGGCCCAAAATACATGCACCTGGACAGACTTAGCTATGTGTGCGGGTCGGAAAATTGAATTTCGGCTATCATGTCGGAAATAGACAGCCTCAAGCCTACTGATCAAGAATATATAGGTTCCATGTCGAGGGGTGGAGTCTTCGTTGAGCTAGAGTCTGAAAAACACCTACCAAATATGGAAATAGTTGCCGAGAATTACCATATAAGGCAGGTTCCCACGGGGAGGGAGGGTCTCTACCGTCATAGAGTCAGAATCAGGGGAAATTTTGTGAAAGGTAGGAGGCGTCACGGACGCAGATTTCCAGGGCCTCCTGCTGGGTAGAGCATTTTCCTTCTCGCTCTGCGGAGTCTCGGAGTGATGAATGATCAACGAGCCTGTGAAGGCCGATGCATCTACTAAGCACACCTGGACCCTGCGTTCGCGACAATCGTTTGACGCGTTGGACGCGTTTCTCCAGCTCAACAGAGCAATTCGCGGAAGATGGCCTCGTCTTCGGGGTCAGGGCATTACACGTCGGAGCCCCACCAGCCCTCACTTCCACACCGGTTTGTATGACATATCTGACGCATCTCCCGCACGATCAATTTCGGAAGCCATCGACGAGTCTCACCCAAATGGCACTCTCCTCGTTACGAACACAAGCCTTGAAGATGTTTGGGATCAGGCCTATGACGACCGGCGTGACTTGTTGAAGAAGAACGCCTCATCAGACACACCGAATGATCCAGCACCACATCTGCCCGCCAACGATTCACCTTCATTGATCAACGATGGTTCGGCCTTCCGTAATGCACTGGCTTTGGCAAATGAAGCACCCCAGATTCGGCAAGATGTCGAAGCCACTGAACCTGTTCAAAATGTCAACATTGAATCCCATATACAAAAGTGGACACTTAACCGGGAACAGGCCCAGGCGTTTCGGATCATCGCACACCACAGTCTGCAGAACCACCCCGAACAGTTGAGAATGTTTCTTTCGGGACCCGGTGGTACAGCAATCCCACAGCTACTTCCACTGCTCATAGTTGGCCGCCGATGTATGAGGCCTGCTTTTGCTATTGCGATCCTCGTGGTGGGATCACAGCCACCGGGATTGTGAACAACTTGGTCCTCCGATTTCTTCCTGCTAGCCTGGTCGTTAATCCAAGGGCTTGGCAGATCTTCATTCTTGACAGAGGCAGTGGTGTATGCCGGCCGGGCCAACGCAATAGCACCGGGAATTCACGCAACACACTGCGTGTTATTTGGCGTTGTATGAAAGTACACTAACGCTGAGGGATGCTTCCATTAATCATACATCCTTGGTCATAAATTGTGGCAATCTCCTCCAGTAGACTCTCACACTCACCAACATACTTATTGCCTATTTATTTTGCTGTCAATCATTCAGGCATTCCGAAACTTCAAAACACAATAACCATTTTGATAAAATGAAGCCTTCTTTGTTCTATTAGGCTAGATTATCTCGGGAGATGCCAATCGCAGTGCAGGAAATCATTCCTGACAGTTTTTAAGACCAGAGATTTGTGATTCGGAGCATGCCTTCCTCGAACTGGTTGAAGGAAGTGAGGAAAAACTGTTTCAGTCATACGGAAGGGTACAGTATTTATTCTTGTCAGTTGCTTATTTATCTCATAGTATTACCCTCTTCATTAAATTAAGCCTGATACAAGTGAGTTAAGGCACATTTTATACCTTTTCTATGAATATTAACGTCGTTTATGTTGTCCTCGATGAAGGGGTATCTCTATACCCTTCTCCCGGTGCCATTATGACCTCACCCAATAACCCAGATTGGCAACATGCTGAATTTTCGTGTTGGGAGGGCATCTGGCCAGCTTGTTGCACAATATCTACTAGGAGTACTCAAAATAACATTCTAAACTGCTATGTATCCATCTCCAGTGCTCATTACATCCTTATTTCTCCGAAAATGCATGGACTTGGAATTCGTAAGCACCGGTCCGGAAACCGACCTGCACCATAATTCAACTTACAGATTCTGTACACTTGGAGGACCTTCTCGACCTTCAGAGCTCAGCATCCCAGCAGGCTGAGAACATGCATCTCATGCCCCATCACTGAATCCAGATTCCCCTGCTGCAGGTTAGAAGTGGCGAGTTGACCAACCATCGATCTCCCGTTTTCTTTTCTTGTCTAAGAGCTCATCCGCACGTCCCCAGAAGTCTTGCCCTCCCATCGCACCCCTCTCCCAATCACCGACGGGATCTTGGTGTGCAATCATAGCCAAACGTGCGTCCGAAATAGGAAGGTGATTGTATGATATTGGCGGTGGATCCCAGTAGATTAACGGGACTTTCAGGGCGCAATTTGAGAGGATTGCTCCTGGACAGACACTTCAACATGATTTGATCTCGTACCTCAACAACTGCCCTCAGAGATATGCCTGATGGTATGAATTTCGCACCTGCCGAAACTGCTTCTTAAACTTTTAAAATTGATCTACTCTTTCAGTTTTGTCGAAATTGTTTCTGAAACTTTGAACTTCAAGCTGATGAAACTGTGACTCGAGTTTCGAAGTTTGTTTACAATTTAGAACGGTATGAATTCCAAACATCAAATAACAGGCTCATTGCAGGTATGAATCTTTACAATAACAGTACCGAAGGCGCGGCCAAAAAATGTTCCATTTGGGATATTTTCAAAGAATTAGCCATAGCTCAGCCAATTCTGGACGGATTTGTTTGCAAATGGGCTAGATTTGCTAGGCTAATTCATGCGGAATTAGTGGTAGAAATGAAGTCGGAAAAATATTGTATGGTAGATGATCTTGGATTTTGGGCTGTTTCGGGGTTGAATGCCACCTAGCAAGCTCAGGAGTTGTTCAAACGGACTGAGTTTGTGAGATGCAAGACTTGTATGGATCTAAAAACATGTCATAGAGCCAGAATTCCATATAACTCAGTCTATGGTACTTATACTCACTTTGAGACAATGGGTGCGTAGCGCTCCATAACAAAATTGATAATATCATTAATTATTTTGCGTAGGTGGAAGAGGGGGCAATGGCGGAGCGGGTGGTGAGCAGGGTGGTGGCGGGGGTACTGGAGAAGGTCCTAGGATCATATACAATGCCAATGCTCAACGGTTCATCGTTGTATACTCAGTATGTTGGCTCACCTTCTTCACTCTCTTCTCCTCATAAATAATGTTGCTCAACATTGCTTAACAACAGAAATGGCATCACCTCAGGACCACACCCACCCACCAAAACTCCCTAATAGCGATGGAGACTTGGAATGACGATGAAATAAATGATCTTTCATTGATCCCAGGTAAGCACCAGTCAAGTTCAACGCATCTACCCACCTACAGTACTTCTATTTGACAAGGTGGTTGTTTTAGCTAAACTCAAAAATAATATTCGACTTGGCCGACACAAGTCGACTTGAAGTCACTCCGAGTCGACTTCGCGAGGTGGAGCCGAGTCGAGTCAAGTCGAAATCCAGATTGAGTCGACTCAGTGAGTCGCGACTCGACTTTTTGAGTCGCGGCAACATTACAGCCAATGTCGGAACCGAAGGCGCGACAGAAATTTTCCCAATTTGGACAGATTTTGGATTCTGCGACCGATTCCCATTTATCTCACCCGTTTCTGGTCGGATTATCATGGTTTATAGCGCATTCTGTCAGGATAATTCCAGCGCAATTAGTGATAGAGCCGGATTTTCCAGATATCAATTTATTTCCGCCACCTGACATGGGGTCCCAGTTTGAGTTCAGTGTGTTCTAGCATGATAGGTTCATCTCCAATCTCGCTGGATTTTTGGCAGGGCGGAATGTCAGCTATTTAGAAAAAGGTGATAGAGCCTGAATCATAAAATTTCTCCCTAGAAGCTTGCTATCGCATCGTGAGTGATTTGCAATCATCATTGTTTAAATCAACATTTCTCGGTGAGTTCTGAACCAAATGGACTGCTGAGATCGACTGTGGCGACGTCTCTGACCCTACCGGCAGACAATCTAGTTTATGCAACCGGAGAGACGTGTTGGAAATGTCCTAATGAAGAGCAAGATTTGTGATGCATGGCTGATGTGACCTTTAGGACACAATACGTGTCGGTTACATATGCCGTCTTCAAGACGTGCATTGTGAAAGGTATGAAGCAGATATTTGTATTATCGCACTCCACCCAAATCTTTCCACTCAAAAAAACAGTACAATATTCAGAGCTCAGCTAGCAGAGAGTGCCTTCAAAAGCAAAATGATCCAGAAGAGAAATGACTATCTAGAAGGCAAAATTGCATACCGGAGACCTCTCAGAAACCCAACAGGTACCCATTTGGAATGCATGGTACTGCTGAACTCGGAGCTAGAACCAAAAGCAGCTAATTATCATAGATTTAGTCCTCATTCAATGTGGCTGGAAATGTAACAGGCTTCGAGTCAGTGACCTTCGACTCCGATTCTGATGGTTCCATAGAAGCCAAAAGTTCCGGAAAGGACAGATCCAACACATGTGAAGACAGGAGAGTCTTGTGCATATCTTCCAGGGAGAACAGCAGGGATTAAACCACATCCATGACGGTTTTCTGTGAGAAGGATAAAATGGCTAGATCAGTGGTCAGAAGGATGTGCAAAGCAAAGGAATGACATGGAGTTCTTCTGCGTCAAATTTATAGACCATTGGCATAGCTGATGGATCCTGTATAAGCAGCACAGGGATGGAAGACGAGGACGATGTGCAACAAGTCATGATGCGAGTGATGTGATTGACAGGCATGATGTGTGGACAAAACGCGCCATGATTAGAATGTTTCTGATGCGCTTCTTCGAGTCCATTTTATGATTCGGGCTCTATCACCTTTTTCTAAATAGCTGACACTCCACCCTGCCAAAAATCCAGCCAGATTGGAGATGAACCTGTCATGCTAAAACACACTGAACTCAAACTGGGACCCCATGTCAGGTGGCGGAAATAAATTGATATCTGGAAAATCCGGCTCTATCACTAATTGCGCTGGAATTATCCTGACAGAATGCGCTATAAACCATGATAATCCGACCAGAAACGGGTGAGATAAATGGGAATCGGTCGCAGAATCCAAAATCTGTCCAAATTAGGAAAATTTCTGTCGCGCCTTCGGTTCCGACATTGGCTGTAATGGGATGTTACTGAAAGTGCTCAAATTCTCAGCCATATGGTATAAGTCTCATATTTATCGCAGAACCAGGGACCACCGGGGGCTTTGGTTAAGCCAATGCAGCAGAGGTGAAAAAATTGAGCAAGAGTCATTGTTTGATCTTAGGACATACTTTTGCGTCCCGCCTCACGTTCCGTGCCCAATCCATTTCTTGCAGGGTGCACGGTGTCGTGCTGAATAAGTAGTACCGTGTCAAAAAGAAATTCATAGTACATACATACCCTGGGAAGCACTTACCTCCACGAGATCTGCCATTGCGCCGCCCAAGTGTCGCTGCGAAAGTTCTGTGACATGGCGGAGTGATTCGCAACTCCCTGTTGTTGTGATCATCATGATCTGGTGATGTGCTTCTTGCTTGTGACATAAATCGGCCAAAAAATCACCAAACTTGGGCAAAAAAAAATCAATTTTTTTCCGACCCCTTTAAACGTGTTTTTGAGAGGATCCGCAACTTTTTCCAAAAAGTGAAATAAGCCATCCGCGACCCCCCACTCACCCCCTACCCGGTGTCTCGGCATTCTCCGGCGGGTACCCCTTGCAGATTTCCGCTGCCCGCGAGGCAGCCGCGGAGGAAGAAGATACAACCGTTGCAGGTCCCGAAGAAGCGGAAGCCGTAACCCCCGCACGCCTTTGTCGACCCCGTAAGTGGCAGCCAATGACGTTGGAAAGATTGTTTGGCAAAGGTGTGAAATCATCTCTTCGCACTCAAGTGTCACGCCGCGCGCAGGAAGAGGATGAGATATATATGCAGGTGATGGTGGAACTGGACGCTGAGGACGACACTCCGGACGATGGAGCGATCGAGATTGACGACGACGAGGTGTGGGGCCATTTAAATACCTCGAATTCATGTTACTTCTTTCCGTTGTCTTTCCGCCAAATTGCCGAGAAAATTTCCTTTTTGGGATCTAAGGCCTACGCTCAGGCCTTAGGATTAAGGCCTTAAATCAACCTAAGGCCACGGATGGCGAGAGGGCCTTGATTTAAGGCCTTAGGGAGGACACTGACCATGCGGCTTTTATTTTCCTATCAATGATGTATTTGATCCTTGTGTAGATGCCGTAGAGTGCTGTCGGTTATTGATCCGGCATCAGGCGGGTGGAGCAAGTGTGGGAAATGGCCTTTTTTTTTGGCAGCATCACGGCCATAGCCGCACAGCAGCTGTGGAGAAGCCAAAGAATGACGTCAAAATGCTGCACATCATGGTTGGTAAGTGGTTCAATATGCGGTATAGCACCTAATTTACTAGTATTTCATCAAAATGAATATAGATACACTTATAAAACCCTCGGTCTATCATGCGGCTTTGCACAATGCACAAAAGCCGCATGCGGCTGTGCACAACCTGTCTATTGTCAAAGATGTCGGAGCTCGGTAAAATACGAAATCTTCCGTTTTGCTATGACTTTCGCTGACCTGCATCGCAGGCGAGTTCAAAGAGCCTCTGCGGGCCTGCATTCATCAGGTCATCGACGTTCTCAAGCACAACAACAGGGATGTTCGTCGGGCGGGTGCGGAAGCATTGTCGAGGATGTCGGAGCAAGGCAAAATATAGAATCTTCCGTTCTGGTATAGCTTCGCTGATCTGCATTGTAGCCGACTTCAAAGAGCCTCTGCAGGCCTGCATTTCTATTCTCGTCGAATTCCTCAAGGACCGCGACAGTGATGTTCGTCGGGCGGGTGCGGAAGCATTGTCGAGGATGTCGGAGCAAGGTCAAATATGGAATCTTCCGTTCTGGTCTGGCTTCGCTGATCTGCATTGCAGCCGAGTTCAGAGAGCCTCTGCGGGCCTGCATTCCTCACCTCATTGAATTGCTCAAGGACTACAACAGCGATGTTCGTCGAGCGGGTGCGGAAGCATTGTGAAAGATGTCGGAGTTCAGAGAGCCTCTGCGGGCCTGCATTCCTCAACTCATTGAATTGCTCAAGGACTACAACAGTGATGTTCGTCGAGCGGGTGCGGAAGCATTGTCAAAGATGTCGGAACTCGGTAAAATATGAAATCTTCCGTTTTGCTATGACTTTCGCTGACCTGCATCGCAGGCGAGTTCAAAGAGCCTCTGCGGGCCTGCATTCATCAGGTCATCGACGTTCTGAAGCACAACAACAGGGATGTTCGTCGGGCGGGTGCGGAAGCATTGTCAGCAATGTCGGAGCAAGGTCAAATATGGAATGTTCTGTCCTAGTATGGCTTTTCTGATCCGCATCGCAGCCGAGTTCAGAGAGCCCATGCGGGCCTGCATTCCCCAGCTCGTCGGCTTCCTCGAGGACAACGACACGGATGTTCGTCTAGCGGGTGCGGAAGCATTGTCAAAGATGTCGGCGCACGGTAAAATATGGAATCCTCCGCCGTGGTATGGCTTCGCTGATCTGCATCGCAGCCGAGTTCAGAGAATCTTTGGGGGCCTCCATTCCCCACTTCGTCGATCTCCTCAAGGACAACGACAGTGATGTTCGTCGAGTGGGGGCAGCAGCCCTGTCAAAGATGTCGGAGCAAGGTAAAATATGGAATGCCTGTTCTCGAATGGTTTTGCTGATGACCATCAGCCGATCTTTGTAGTTCCCTCAATCTCTCTAACATACGACATCACCTCCGTGTCCTTCTCCTAGATACCTCCCTAGCATCGATTTGTGCTGCCATTTTTGCGCACCTTGTGATTCAGGGCGAGTTGCCCTCACCAGTAGCATGCCACCCCCCGGACTTATTCCCCCCCAGGTTATCTCAGAGATATGATCGTGGAGCTCCTCACCTCAACTCTCCACTCTCTTTACTCGGATCCCCAACGCCCCGCAACCGCTGCCTCCGTCATTGAGGTCCTGGCACAACATGGTGATCGGTGTATCTCCCTGAACCCTGACTGACCCGTTATCAGTCATTTTCGGCCCCATTCTTCATGAAATATGGACTATTTACTCATTCACTCAACATTTCTTGACTAATACGTCGGTGGACCGGGCCAAAATTCTTGTTGCCCAGATGGAGCTTTATGGCGTCCTTAAAACACTATAATTTGGGGGGCTTCTTGTTCTACGCTTAGGCAGACTAAAGAAATAAATCGAAAGAGACAGCCGTATATTTGTTAGGTGTGGAGAGAGCAGCGGGGACCGATCCAGAAACGGCGCTGGGAATGGACGAGCATGAACCCCAAGAAAGCACTACTGTACGTACTGTCTCCGGAACAACGCCTAGAACCGAATTAGATTAAGTTGCCCCCTGCTACTATATGCATTCTTGGATCTGGCACTGTATGATGTTGGACGACCTATGAGGGCACCGTATGTCAAATTTGGAGGCACGGCAAGCCGGCGATCAAAAACTGTACGGTGAGAAGTTCTCCTCTGGATGGGCCTCGGTCTGGGATGGGGCTGACTCGAACCCTTCAGGTGTGACGCTGACCATCGCCGGCGTTCTTTGTGTCCACACTGTGTCCGCCTCAGTAAATTTATTGGCATTGAACTTTCCTCCTGCAGACGAGCTGAGGCACCTAGGACGCATTTCTGGCCAGCACTTTTGACAGGTATCATCGTCGAGTTCGGTTAATTCTTACTGATTGTCCCAGAAGAGTATCAACAGTGTGGATGCACTTTTGGACTTCTTACGATCTGCGGCATGTACGAGGGTACGAGATCTTCAATTTCTCTTCTAGTGCATATTTTACTTTAGTTCAGACGCATCCCTTCCATTGAGCACGGCATGCCCATATACTGCCTGATTACCCCATCGAAAGCCCAGCTACTTATCCAGTTGAATATCAATGTAATTCGCGGTGTACTTGCCTTCAATTCCAACGTTCAAGTGAACTGCTAGCGTTATAGGGCTGCATACCCAGTCCATGCTGCTGTTTGGTATGAGATACATCTTTCAGGGTTCGACTTTTGAACTTTCCAATGTCCATCATGTCTTCAGTCCGTTATTTCGCTAGATGCAGGCCATTTGCTTAACATTCATCAGCGTGCTCCGAGGAACGGGAGAAAGTCGCGGATGGCTTGAAGCCGTAATTGTATTTTCTTATGTCCATGACTGCAATTTGTCAATTGAATGAGTCTTCTTGCACCGGAGCGAAGCAAAGGCATGTCTTGTTCCAAATATGGATGTTCCCTTGTTCCAAAACATGGATACTCCCTTGTTCCAGATATCTTTGGATCTTCCCTTGTTCCTGATATGGACTTCTCCTTTTTCTATGTGGAATTAGGCTCCCCTAGGCAGACATGTGTGGCCATAGTAAAAGCTTATTATGTAATTGCAGAGTTTGGATGTACATGTGACTGTTGCGCCTTGGTGCGTCATCCCACCTTTGTCCCTCCTCGACGCGCCCAGGACGTGCCAAACGCTGTAAATAAAACTATAATGGCTCAGAGACTCGCCCCCATTGGACACAATACTATCCAGAATATAGTCAGAAGATAAATTTATCTGCATCTTTTGAGCCTTTTACTAATAAGGTCGGATTACCCAGGCTCGCGTCGGCGTACTTATGTAGACCGCCGTAGAGTGAATCAACGGCCGAAAATGCCCCCCAACTCCGGTACATAAATAGAGTAAATCAGCGCTGAAAGGGTGATGTCCGGTCCATATAGAGTAAATCGCGCGGAGCGCAATTTTTTTTCGAGTACGTACAATCAGCTCCGAAGGCGGCAGAAACTCGTGATCAAGCTCATTTGAAGGCCAGACTTAATTTGTGAGAGCTGTTGTGTTGCCCAAGGTGAAATTGATTGTGGGCTGCCACTCCAGAGCAAAAATAGGGCATAGGAGGGAAAACAATGGCATTTTGAGGCTAGATATGTCCAACCAAAATAGAGTAAAACAGCCAGCTGGGTGAAAATTTCATAGAGTATTAGAACAGCGGGCGAAAAGCGGTCGGACTTCCAAGGGAGTGTCCGCGGGCCTGGCGCTAGTCAAGCTCATTTTTTATACTTTGACATGTGAGAAATGTGGTAGAGTCAGAAGTACCGATCTCGCCCACCGGAAGGAGTTGGCAGGAGCCAAGCGGAGCACATGTACGAATGGGGAACCAAACAATGAGATTTTGACAAGGCTATGGGGTTTCCCAATCAAAACCTCAAGACTATGGGGTTTCCCGATCAGTAGCAATTCTGACCATCGGTGGTGGGAAAAAGGGGAAACCCTCCGCCGATTCGGCACTCGGCGCCGTGACCCTGAAGCAATAGTAGAAAGAAAGGCGCAAAAAAAATGTGAGGGATGTCAAGGCATAAACAAGCCGCGGCGCGCGTTTTAAAGGGAACTGTAATGCCTGAGGGGCAGGCGCCGCCTCGGTGGCTTCCTCGCTTGTCCTTTGAGTTCAAATGATGTCACCACATGGAAAGCGACCGAATTGATAGAGATTTGAATGGTGATTCCGTACATGGCCCAACGTGAACATTATTAGACTGTATATACGGAGCATCGTGGGTGTCAGTTGGCTGTTCATATACATAAGCAACAACGCATCCGAGACGATATCCGCATTATTGCCAGCTCGACAGCGTGATGCGGTCCAGGACATGACGGAGTTCGAAAAGGGCACTATTTTTGTTCTTCTATTTTCAATCAGAAGTTTAGCCCACATGTCTCTCGCCATACTTGAATATTGAGCCTTTGGTTGAGCAATTTCAAAGGCAAATTTGGATATTAGAGAGCTTGCGCAAAAGCCGCATGCGGAAATCAGACCGAGAAACCGAGTCGGTGAAGAGGTAGTTGGGTTGACAGGCAAGGCATAATAAGTGAGAAAATTGCATTAGCGAAATCTGAGTGGAGCCGGAGTGATGGCTGGACAAACTGCTTCCCCAGCTTGTGCATCGACCGGATAGTAAGTTAGATGAACGCAATACAGTGGCACAGAGCCCTGAGAGTGAATGAACTCACAAATTCATGCATCAAACCCAGGAAAACCCCGATAGTTTTGCGCAATGCCGAAAAGCCGCATGCGGCTGGTGCGGCTTTTGCGCAAGCTCTCTATGCTCGGTTCAAGTGTTTTTCAATTGAAAATTCTCGATTTGGACATCCGATTTCACGAGGCCTGCCACGAGGCGGCCGACAACCGCTTATTAGGTTACTGCGGCCTCAAAGAGGATTTAGAAGCCTGCTCATTTATTGAAAAATCGGCGGAGCAGCGCGGGGCTTTTCTACCACGATGCTGTATTTTTCCCACCTCGTGTCTGACTTGGTCTCGGCAGCGTCCGGATAAATTCGGCCACATTTGCCGCATGCGACCTATATTCCCACCTTCTCACGGCGCAGTACACGGAGCGGAGAATGCCGTTGCCCGCGTGTAACTGGTGCTACCATGGTAATCTATTCGCTGATTGGTTCGGAGGTGAAACAAAAAAAAGAAGAAAAACAATATGGACGTAATACGTGTGTGTGTGATGGCGCTCCTACAGGTATAAGTACATGACTATTGGTTACACACATCCATCCTCCACAAAAAAAAACCCCTCCTTACTTACCATGGGCACCACCTACGATCTCATCTTGGGGCAAATCATTCGCTGCACTCGCCTTCACCACAATCTAACTCCCTCCCTCTTCGACAGATGTCTCCTCGTGGCAAGCTGGGTAAACATGGTGTAAGTTCGTTCTATCTCTCCATATCCAATGCAATCCGCTAATTCCGTACAATGTAGCTTGTTTACCGTAGAGTAGGCGCTGGCGATAGCCTCCGGGCTGGGCTGATAGACTGATAGCGATCTTGTGGGTTAAACCAGTTCGGCAGCCATTCTGTGCCCGCACGCCACCACTGACCCTCTCTTAAAGGATCTTCACGTACTTTACTCGATACAAGCGCGGTATGCGGTTCAGTCATCCATTCGCCGCTCCCTTCCTGATGTCCCTGTTCAAGAACCGACGTTCAACAAAGTCGTCGTGGTCGTGGCTCTCTCTGGCGATCTTTTAACTGTCGTGTCTTCTTTGACAACGGTTTATCTGTACATGGTAACGGCGAGTAACCTTCGTTTCCCATTCTCCTCGGGGTCTTACCTTTTTGGGCAGCACTGGGGTGAAACAGTGTGTTATCTCTTCTCCTGTGTTCGAATCCGGGCTTAGAACTGGACTACAGGAATATCTTAGCACCCAGTGAGTCTCCCGACGAAACCTTGTGTGCGACTAACACGTAATACTACAAGGCCCTGGTCTATCCCGGGGTACATCATAGGCGCGCATTTCGTTTTTGGTCTGCTGTATCTTCAACTAACAAAACTACCATAGGCACAGGTATTACCGGAGCCGCCGTGCAAATCTTCCTCGTACGGATGTTATACGCCTTGCACGCTTTCTCTTTCGATCTACAGTGTTCAACTAATAATCAAACCGCTCAGGACAAAGCGGTGGTTCTGGCTGCCTATTCTTGGCTTGTTCATCATGACTGGCGTTGTTGGCGCTGGTATTACCGTGGGCAGCCTGTTCCTGGATTCCTCAATTCATGCACGGGATGCGCTCGTCAAGTAAGCGTTGCTGACTTGTATGTCTTGTCTGAAACTCATGGATTTTGAGGTGGGTGACGGTGTGGCTCGCCGGATCAATAGCTGCGGACATTTCCATTACCGCCATCTTTGTCATAAAACTTCAAACTCTGAAAACTGACTTCAGGGGGACGTCCAGGTACGTCATGGTCTTTCTTCCTCGTCGTGAGTTTACTGGACCGTATGGTAGCCTGATCCGCCGGTTGTCGCTGGCTTCTGTCCGCAACGGTTCCATAACCGCGGCCATGACGTGCGTACAATAGTTTGAATACCAACTGCACGCGACTAAAGTATTACAGCATCGCCACCCTCATAGTTTTCAAACTTCAACCCGAGACCAATAGTAAGTCAGTCGTCGAGTTTCGATTTCTGCAATAGAAAAGCAGCTACTTTGCCAGCACGGCATATCTGTCGTTGTCCATCCTCAGGGGTTTCTCCATGTGGACAACTCAAGTATTATGATCTCAATTGCCCTCAACATACCGGTTAAACAGATCATCACGGAGCTAGACAAACCGAGTTTCCAAACACGTATGTCTCAGTGGTTAGAGTCCATTATCGGTTGCGAACTACCGAGCACGACCGAGCCTCTTGTGGAAAAAGATGGGCCCTTGCTGCCACCGGAGATGCCACCAGGATGGGATGATCCATGCCTGCATAAAAAACCGTGCGTTAAGACAGTCTGATGAGGACTTTCAAATTGCATTCCGCGAGACTGTCGAAGACTTGCCATCAAGAGTAATTGGCATGTACATAAAGCAACATGCCGGAAGTATCTGAACCCAAAAGCGGAGTTTAAAAAGCTTCAGACAGACACGGATAATTTTATAAAGAGAGAGATTGACTGCATCATTTCATTGACTCCTTGTAGGTCGGAATCAACGTCTTGTTAGTCTTTTATAAACTGACTCGGTCGCACAACGAAATCTTGCAGGTCTCTCTTTCTTTCTTTTACATCCAAACATTGTTTTCTGAGCGCCTCAATATATTCTGTTCCCATATACCATACATCTGCAGACTCGATTTTTCAGAAAACCTTTAATTGCGACACCATGACACAGCATCGATATGGTTTAAAACATGCGAGAACTCCTGAAATTGCTCAAATTTCATGCCACAATTTCTTTTGGAGTGATTCGACTCAGAAATGGGCCTAAACGAGCGCGTACAAGACTTTCCGTCGCCACTGTATATTCATGAGGATTTAGGCGGGCCACAATATGGTAAAATGTAAAACGAGCTTCCAAGTTTATTTGGCCATCTCATTGTGCGACTTAGTCTATAGGCGATCACGGCAAACCCAACCTGAACGATATCCCCTTCCCTGAATCCTGCCGGATCTTTGGGAACGAACCTGGTTTTAAATTAGACCACTTTCCAGAGTAAACCACGAGTGAGACCCACTTGCTACCCTTCAGTTCCAAATAAGCCACGTAATTATCGATACAGTTGGCCACTCGAGGACCGACAAATGCAGCCAGTGATTCGCCGGGTCAATGTACTGGTCGAATTCCATCCGAGCCTCCGGTCTGATATCCCGGACAAGTGTGAAATATATGATACCCCAAGTTCGTCGGATTCGATTGCGGGAACCCATGGTTCCATCTGTCCCGCGGGCACCGCTGTTACCAGCAGATATGCGACATCTTGAATAACGTTAAGGGCTCGCTTGAAAGCTGTATTGTTGAATCCGACAATTTTCACATGTTGCCTGCCGTATTTCACACGGCTGAAAATAACTGGTTTCTTAAAGTTACTTGGCGAGAATTCGCAGCGACGCTGTAAATTGAACGGTGTTGAGCGACGGGCACCGCTGTACCGAGGAGTTGGAGATGCCGGGCTCAGACGACGATGAGCAGGAACTAGATCTTTAAAACCTCCCCGTCACCAATACAGGCCCCATCGACCGAGAGTAAGGGTCGTCACGAGTGCGGGTCACTCGCGAGTGACTGTGAGTTGATCCGTGAGAATACCCGCGAGTTTTGCTACTCGCGGGTCAAGTACCCATGTGCACGGGTCAGTCACGGATCCGGGTAGCGATTTTCGAAAAAACATTTTAAACTTGCAAGTTTTAAAGTGCCTTAAAACATGTTCTTTCTCATTTCAACCAAAGTTTGGTATTGTTTATCCTGTGATTTGGACGCGAATCGCTCACGTGACATTGTTGCCAAACGTGCCAAGCATGTTGAATTCGACTGGAACACAAACTTTATTACTCGTATATACTCGCTGGTCTCGAATAACATTCATATCAAGGAAACCTGGGCTATCTGCTAGGCTCGAATCCAGGCTGTCTATCGAAACTTAGCTGTGTCGATAATCAGGATTCATAGACCGACGGTCACCGGTCTAGCTATCTGCCTCTGCACAACAGTCGCCGGTGGTTAAATTCCTGAGGGGGACTCATCCGCTGAGGTGTAACATGATTCAAACCCAAAACATCTACTCATTTCACTTCTGCACGACGGAAATATCAGAGGATACGCTCTTGGGGGCCAGAATGGAAAATTAAAAGAATATTGCACAACAGCAGTCGCCGGTGGTTAATTTTCCTGTAGACGACTCTGAGGACTCTTTCGCTCAGGTGGAACATGATTCCAGGATAAAATATGTACTCATTCCTCTTCTGCATGAAGAAAAATCAAAAAGATGGAGGACGCTCAATGTTTGCATTTATTTGGCTTTGTCCCATTTCTCCCAAACGGGACGGTCATCCCCACAGCAATGGGGATGGCCTAATGATCGCTTGGAAAGAATAAACCAATCAGTGATTTGTTCAAGATCAAATGAGAGCAATGATGAGAGACTGATTGAATCCTCCTTGGGGTTAGCTACTCAGATTCGAGATACGCTCTGATAAACCGAGAACAGCAACAACCAATAAAACATGAACTTGCCTGTGCCAATTGTTTACGAACGTGATGACTACCTGGAAAATAAATCAGGGATCTTCGTTCAAGGAAGGAACTTCAAAGAAGTGGAGACAAGTCAACGAAATCTTGTGCTATGCCCCTCAGATCCATGAAATGCCGAAATGGAGAGAAAACGAAAGCATTACTGGCTGGGGTGACTGATCGGATGCGGGGAGGTGGTCATGGATGGGAATGCCACTCCGATTGGGCGTTGGGTGGGGCATCTATGAGGAATGATGCCCTGCGGGATGTCAGTCCGAATAACCACGTTGGCGGAGCTCATCTGGGCAAATATCAGTGCGGTGGCCGAGGGATCACCAGGCATACCTCTAAGCCTTCGGGGGGGGACAACAACCTGGCCAATGTGACCAGAGGGGCTGTCCTAAACTGGGGACGCGAAAGCCGAGTAGCTCGATCGAGTCACCGACCCATTATTCTCTAACAAACAAAGCCTCGCGTCCAGGAGTGCAATACTCAAGGATTGGGGGGTGCGGTAGTGGCTTTGTAATGGAATAAGAGGCGGTCCCAGATGGGACAATTAACCATGGTTTCAGTCGGCCCTTTATACAAACTCGGGATCCAACCGGGGCTGAAACCTCGAATAGGTGCGCGGCGGTGGGTCCGGGGACGCAGGATTGGGCTGGTCTTGGGTGCGTTAGAAAGGGCTTGAGCAGGGCCTTTGCACAGTGTTATAGTCAATATGCGGAAGACAAAAGTTAATGGCGTCAAAATTCACCCTGTTTATTTTCAACCACAGCTTAGGCTGCTTGTTTCTCTGGCACTTCTCATCCAAATTACATGATTGTGGATTGGTCTTGAAGGTAGGATTGAGGCACAGGGAATATTCCCATGAGATTTTGGTTATACACTGCGACGAGTGTTCGTATGATAGCCAATTGTGAATATCACTTGGTGAATCTCGTGTTTAAGAAGAATATGATAGCTGCGACGGAATCACGTATATCACCCGTGATTTCCATCATTTCGGCTTGCTGAAACATCTGGTTTCAAGTAAATCAGCCAAGACCTGAGGGAGAAATGAGCGTTGGAAGTTGCCATTCAAACTGACACTCGCGAATTTTGCGTCGTCGGATTTTGTTGTTTCCCATCCTCAAAAAGGTATGGTTAGAAAAGTGCCAAAACCCCATTGAACGCGTTCAAAAATAAACCCAATCCGCTGACAAAACGACCGCTGAAAGCGGCCGGATCAAAATTGTTCTTATTGATCAACATTTGATGAGTGCCATTAACATTGCAAACGGCTGTAATATATATGAAATCCCGATTATTCCATCAGCCAAGGAGCACCATCATCTGGTAACCATTCAGCGCCCGAGTTGTAAGACCACGGCATGGAAAGGGTGCGATGTTCTTGCTACATCCAACCAGGCGCGCCCGTTAGACTTGAGTAAATAATCATTTAAACCCGACTAACTGGCTTGCGTTGAGGGCGCATGCGAGGATAGCAAGAACGCAGCCGCGTCGTCAGCGCGGCCGACGACGGGCTCTGGATTGGATTTGACCGAGGGCCGCTATGAGGCTATTAAGTTTTTATTTTATTTTTCATTATTAGGTTAGATGGAGAAACGGTGGATAACACGCGGTCGAATGGGAAGGGGATCGTGCGCAGGCGCAGGAAACTAACGACGGACGGCGTCGCGCAGAGGAAGGTCGATGAAGGCCGGACGTCCGTAGATCATGCCCTGGAGCAGGACCGGATTTTTCCGGTTGTAGATTTGGAACGTATTGGAGAACCAACGGCCAGCGGCTCGGATGATGTGTGGTAAGGCGCCAGATTCCGCGAGATGAGTTGCGCCGCCGGTGCGCATTGATTGATCCGCAACAGAGGCCGCAGGGAGCAGGAACCTCTTGTTCCTGCTTAAGCTTTTAAGCGCCTGTGGAGAAATAAAATGATCTTTCTGAGTTCACATGCTTTGACAGATCTGTCAAGAACTGTCACCGGGGCAGCAGCTGACTGGTGGGACCAGGTCGGTAGACAGCCAAAACCTATGGGATTTCGCAGATTATGGGTTATGACAGCTTCGACTGTATATAGAAGATTTTACCCGGAACCTGCATGGCATCCACAATGTTGTCCACAAATCCCAAAACTGTGCAGGTCCTGCCATCCAGGATTTCGTATGTGTACTTCTGTTGGATCCATGCCATCCACAAACCTTCATAAACTTCGCATCCGTTACTAGTAGCCTGCTTCCTAAACTTTTGAAATCGACGCTCTACGTCGACAAAATTCGATCAATGGAGGGATTTCACCACATATAAGGATCTATCCTCTCGTGTTCCATCAGAAAAGCTGTAGCTACAATACCTCCACCCCGACACGACCATACCCATATTTATGTACTGCTACCATAGCCCGACTCGGGTAACCCTTTGAACTAATAATAATGATAAGGTGTATTCTCGAATCGCGCTGGCGAGCACCTTGGTACATCAACTTGACCTCCGTGAAAGAGTATGTACGAGAGGACTCTCCAGTTACAGTGCCGTTCCCCGGTAAGGCAGTTGCCCTCGTTAACGCTATTTAAATAATTCTACCGTCTCACACAGGTTTGCCGCATTAGGGAATTGCCCCTATCTTCCTTCCTGCATTGTTATACATGTTAGTTTATTGCGTATAATAGCAAGGATGGATGTATTTCGAGTATAACGAAAAGATAGTATATACATTACAAGCGGCCGCTCGGCCGCTTTGCGGCCTCGCATCCCCTTTCAAAGCTCCTAAGAGCAAAATTTTCCCACGAAAGACTAATGAAGCAGTGAGGGTCAGTGATTTCATGAAGGGCCGGCAAGGATCTCTCGCAATGATAGATTAAAAGCGGAGTTTAAAAAGGCACGGTGGGCCGTCGCTGCGATAAAACGAACCACATGAGCGGATTGAAATCATCGGGGAAATGTTAGCACTCATTTGTGGGCGTCTCGAAAGATTCGGAGCAGATGTGCCAAAAAACAGAGTTCAAAAGGCTTCGGACAGACGGACACACGCTATTTTATAAAGAGAGTGATGATGAAAGAAGTTACCATTACCAGTCGTCTAACATATCCGCGTCATTCAAATCATCCTGTGCATCCCAGTTCTCAACCAACACAATATCGGCCATTGGGGAGTCCGAGTCTGCGTTGGCGGCACCGGAAGTCATTGCCGCCGCTAGAAGTTGTAGTTTGGGTAAAATGTCCTGATTGAATCGAGTTACGGCAGCAATTAATTGCCTAACTTTGTCCGCCTTACTCATTCCACCAATCAGTGTCTTCTGTGGAATGACACCCTTCTCGACAAACTGGCGGTGCCAGTTAATCTGCTGGACGATCTCGGTGGCGGTGATCTGCTTGTGGTTGGCCTCTATGTGACCAACATCGAGCAGGGGAATCAGTTTGGCTAGCTCAGCCTGCTTGTCCGCCGCTTTCTGTTTGCGCTCTGCCTCGAGTTGTTGTTTTTTCTCGACAGCTGCTGTCTCGTGCTCAATTAGTTCCTGCCTACGCTTGCGATCCCGCCCCGAATCAACCCGACGATGTGCCTCCCCACGAAGCCAAACCCGCAAGGCATCTGTGACAGCAGGACTCCACAAAAACTCGCGAGTGCCATTGACGACATATTTCGACTTGGCGCTGTGCATGCTCAGGGACAGAGATGTCCATCGCCGCATCGCAGCTCGAAGTCGTCCAAGCGCACCCTCGTTGTGGTCGTTCGTCGGGTTGATGTAGATCCTGGCGTTCGAACGCGAACGGCAGACTTACCAGGCACAGATGCGTGCGATGCAGAGTCAGATGGGCAGATGCAGTCTTAAAATCATTCTTCATACCAGGACATAGCTGGTGGGGAGACTTGATCCTCTAGCTTTATGATTTTCCAGTTCGATTCTCTCCATATCTTTGCAGAAATACAATTCTCAGGATCATACATTGCTCCCCGAATATTGCCGAGGAATACGGTACATAGCCAGTCAGTGAAGCAGCTGGTTATGTGCCATCAGTGGCTGTGGGACATTCACAAACAGAAACTTTAGTTGTACCGAGAATGTCGCCTCAAATTGCATGTGACTTGCACATCTGTCATCTTTGCTTAGTCTCCCTTCAAACTCCGACTGGCTATTGCCGACGGCTCGACTTGGTGCTGATGTAGCCTCAATGCTCGCGATCTGAACACACACCCGGTTTGGGCACATTCCCAGAAGAATCTCCACTGCGTACTTATTTTATTGTGGGTAATTTACGACAATTGCTCTTCTAGAACAATTTGCTTATTGTCGTGGGTCATTTTCCTCATTCATATTCCGATATTTCAGAGTCACCGGTGACACCGCATCCACTCTGTTTGTGACCCGCCGCTTGCCGGCCACCCACAATCATAAACGTAATCGGTTAACCCTGGGCGACGAACTCTCAAATCAGGTTCTCATCAGAATCCCATCCGACGTGAGGATCAGCGCTCACCATGTGGTGGACCCACAGAAGAACCTCTTCAACTCAATAAGCAGCGTACTATTACAGACTATTACGACCTAGAGGTTGGGTTACGGTGACAATGTTACGACAGGTTACGACCACTACTAACTAGTTCGTCATGTCACAGCACAAAAATTCCTCGGCAATCAGTCAACAATTACCAAAACGCGATCAAATAGGGCGTTCGCCGGGGAGTCGGACAACAACTCCGCTCGTATCGCGCGTTAATCGGTCTCGCGCCCTCAACGTTTCCGCGGCCTACATTTTCGTGTAATTACCTGTGCATACTTACCCGTTGGCGGATCATTGGCCATCAGCAGTCGCCGGGGGGTTCGGGTGCTGTTTTACGTGGGCCTTGTCCTGAGGTTCACTTATTTTTACATAGGTCAAGTCCGAGTGACGTCCAAAAATATCCTTCGACCTATCCGTAATTGCGTAAGGGAGATATGTACAGATCGCACGATGTGTCGGATAACCCACGCCCGACTTCTCATGTCGAATGTCAAGCGGGTGGAGCCTCGGAGGATTTAAGTCCAAGGGGCGCAGAGCTAGGCCATACATTCCCCCTTCCCTCCGTCCCCCATGTCGGGTCTTCCCAACGACACCGCAAGACTCGTCGGCTTATTTGTCGGTTGCGTTCTGTACGGTAGGTAAGAACGTTGTTCACTTGCTTGCGTGGTCTAAATTACTCAGGGGTCCTATGTATCACATTCGTTATATGTCTGTCCTTCATCGTCTCCGCAAGTCGGATTCCATACGTCATCCTGGTCGCCGCCATGTGGATGTTTTTTATTTCGACATTCAGCGTAATCTTATCCCTCAAGAACGTCCTGGACGGCTTTATATACTATCAGGGTCCTGGCGGCGCCCTCGCCTTTTACGCCACTCAAAACGGAGGGTGGACCCATTGGATGCCGACCGTTCACAATGCAATCCAAACAACGACGGGCGATGCACTTCTGGTACGATCTCGCCCTGATTCCACATTCACAAGAGTCAAATCAACCCCCAGGTCCATCGATGTCACCTGTTGTACGAGAGCCGCTGGGAGATTACGGCATTCCCTTTCATTCTTTGGTTAGCTTCCACAGGTTTTTCTTTCCGCTATTCCTCTTCTTTGCCGATCGCGTCTTAACGTCCATGTCAGGCACCTCCGTCATCGCAGCATTGAGTGATGCGACACTCACTGGGAGTGAGAATATTAACAGCAACAGTGTTTTCCCCTTCATTTCCGCAACGGTTGCGTTAACCCTCACGACAAACATCATTACTACCTGTAAGTACTCGATCACTCGAGCGATTATGTCCACTGACCTCGAGACCAGATTTAATCTTGCGCCGCCTCATGACTGTCCAATTCGACCCCGAATTGCAAGACACCATCAGGCCCTACTCCTTTGCACGCATTTCGGTTATTTTGGTCGAATCTGGTCTTGTCTACACTGTGTCCATGGTGATATCACTCGGGATCTTTCTCTCAGGAAGCAACTTCAAATATGTTTCCTCCCTCGCGGTACGTAGGCCTAATTGAGTACGATGGGCTCGCGCCACTCACTATGCCAATCCGCTGCAGATGATTCACATTATTGTGAGCTGGTCCTTCACCTCTTACCGCTCAGACTAATGGGTTCACAGCCTCTATGCTGCAATGCGGTGCATATTCGGGTCCACAGAATTGCGGGGGGCGTCTTGAAGCATCGAAACGTGCTGGCCACCGAGTTCTCTAAAAACAGCGAGATGGTTTAACTAATTTGGCCTTACATACCTTCGCTATTCCATGTGTTATATTATCTGCACAACTCTCTGAAGGACGATACTGTACTAGTAACACTAGATACATAATAAGTAAGAGAACAAGCGCTCGCCGGCGCTCCGCGCCGGCTCCCACTTTGATGTTAGTTTTTAGAGCAGAGAAAGAAGCGGCCTTTAAAGCCGAAGAAAAAGGAGTATGGGGATATGGCTTCAGACAGGCTTAGTCTCATAAAGAGAGTGAAGTGAAGTGATGCAAAGCCAAGAAGAGCAAACATAAAACACAAAACTCATCACATCAGTAACTTCACGTGACGTATGCGCATCTACCTTAGGATCATAGCAATCGCCTTGCCGGTACCGGTGCCGGAGCGTACCACTAGGTCTTTGCCTTGACGAATAGCTATCGCCGCGCAGATCTGAAGTTCACGAGGCGTCTTGGTTCCGTTTGAAGTGAAATCTAGATACAGAAATGCGTCCAGGGCTATGAGCTGTTCGAGGCCACTCAGAGAAGCCATGAATGGCCGAGGAAGGGCATGAAACGCCGCGCGGGCAGAAGCGGACAAGGCAGTGCGATTTCGGGATAAAGTGGATCCATATTGTGCTGATTGTGGAGTTTGAAAACCGAATGGCGAAGGGTATTGAACAAAAAGGATTGTTATTAGTGGCTCCAGAAAGGGTAAGATATTAGATGCAGATACATAACAAAGAATGAGGCCAAAAGATACCAGAAAGCCGTCAGGAACGCAAGAAAATTCCGCGTAGCGCGCAACGCGGCTTCTTGTCGAAAATCGCAAGCAGGAGCATAGACGACGGGAGTTACGGGCCAGAAGGTGCAGAGGGCGCAAGTATGCCGGTGAACGAGTTAGAAGCAATTCCGGTGCGAGGAGGTGGTGGTAAGAAGCAGAAAGCGCGTCGAGCGTCGACGGAGGCAGAACACTGTTAGTTAATTTCCGATATTATGTAATATGATCAGTGTCGGGAGGCCGGTCCGACACTTAAATTCAAAGTCCGCCCCAGCTCGATTGACACATCCGAGAAGTACCAGTCTGCCTACGGCAACAAGCCCGCCTTGTTAGAACGGCGTAGGCAGACTGGTTACAAGTCTAAAAGATTGGATAATTTGATCATTGAACGGTACCAGGGTCCTACATGGCCATTAGAGGACACCGATAAGACACTAATTGGTGGATACATCATTTCTCCCAGCTGGCCTCGTGATTAAAAGATTCGGGTTGGAGATACTTCAAGCCAGAAACTTATGGCTTGGGCTTGGGCTTATGCACATGCTTTTTAAACCGAAGTGGTGTGCCCCGCCACGCTCTTGTAACATCTACGAAAGTTGTAATAGTGTAAGAGAATAAATAAACATACTCATTCACCATGTTACCCCTTCATCGGACCGAAATCAAATCTTCCCCCCACGCTATTCGTTGAGTTGAACGAAATAATAGGTCCATAATCCACCCCGGTCCTGCACGTCCGCGGCCGTCCATAAACAGAAACTACTGCCGCCGGCGGAGTCTAACGGAAAGTCTTTCGACAGAGCTTCGAAACGAGACCAGGAACGAGCTCCGCTGTGACCAGTGTCACGTGTTCTAAACGGCCCTGTAGGGTTCCCGCACGACAACCTCCTCATCTGGTTGTATTGAGTGAAAAAAGCATTCGGACAATCAAGATAAACTTTTTCGATGCCGAGATCTCTCCTTTGGCTCGTTGGTTATGGGTGGACAGTTCATCGGCGAGATCGTAACGTGCGCTAAGCGGCTCCAGATATGCGAACTTCAAGAGACGGTTATTGAGATTGGCCCATGGGTAGCGGCGCGACCGGAGGCCAGCCTGCATGTACTCGCTGTGGCAAAAAGTGATGGCCGCTGGGTTTTTTGGTCACTGCTCGACAACTAGAGCATATTTTTGGACAAAATAAAATGCCAGATAGCCCAGAAGAACGATGTGCACATTTTGAAGACATTGATAGCATCAAAATATCTTGATGTGCCAATAAACAAGCCAGATATGTGAAAATGCCATTTTTCAACTCTGTCAGATATTTTTTTACAAGAAATGTAAATCACTCATATTGTAGCCCTAGATGTGCTGTTCCATCTGACACTTTGAATTTTGCAAAAATATACAGCCAATATTGAGATATTTGGGCCACAAAAGTGGTATTTTGGCTTGATTTGAGCAAATTTGGGCAAATTTTAGTGATTTTGGTCACTTTGCGGCCCAGATATCCCAATGTTGCCTGTATATTTTTGCAAAATTCAAGTTGTCAGATGGAACAGCACATCTAGGGCTACAATATGAGTGATTTACATTTCTTGTAAAAAAATATCTGACAGAGTTGAAAAATGGCATTTTCACATATCTGGTCTGTTTATTGACACATCAAAATATTTTGATGCTATCAATATCTCCAAAATGCGCACATAACCCTTCTGGGCTATGTGGCATTTGGTTTTGTCCAAAAATATGCTCTCGTTGTCTCGCAGTGCTAGAAAAACCCACCGTCCATCACTTATTTCCACTACTAGTATCCACAAAATCGTCATGTAGACCAGGAAGGGTCAGCGGATGTCGTCGGGGACAAGTTACCTATAAATGGCCATTTTTGTGTGTCCTCGGTTCGATCCGATGGTCTGCTGACCTATTTAGAAAATGCGGCCAGATGTTGAATTGGGGAGCTCGCAGCATCAATTTGAGTTGGGCCCGTCATTTACAGTCGAACCATTGCTCGCAGGGAGTTCCCAGCATCAACTTAAATCTTGACCGCCGTTTACAGTCACCCTTGCTCACGGGGCGCCCAGAACATTAATTTGAGGCTTGAATACCCAATATGGTAGGCCACCAAGAAAGACAGCAAAGAGTACCAGTCAGGGTAGACTTAAATTCGCTGTATTTTTGTGTGAAACTTCTCATTAATTAGGAGCATTAACTGACCTAAAATCAGTCTCTGAAGCAGCCGTTCCAGTCATTGCACCTCCTGTTTTGCATTCCACCCTTGACAATCCACTCATGAGACTAGATCCCACTTTGAAGGAACCGCCGTGAGCTACCCACTTAGATTCCAAATTGATGGGAAGCGAATTCAAAATGCTCAACTCAAAATTATTAAATTGTGAATTATTTATTCATAGATTGAGTAGGTGCTCTTTTGGGCTGTTAAATGAACACAATTCAAGTCAATAGAATGAATCTATGCAGGAAATTGCATACTTTGGCTTCCTAAAATTCTGTCCCATGTCTGATATTGTTGAGAAGTTGCATTGACCTTTGTTGACAATTATTTATTCATACATTGAGTTGGAGCTCTTTTGGGCTGTTAAATGAACACAATCCAAGTCGATAGAAGGAATCTATGCAGGATATTTCATACTTTGGCTTCCTAGAATTCTGTCCCATGTCTGATATTGTTGGGAAGTTGCATCGACCTTTGTTGACAATTATTTATTCATACATTGAGTTGGAGCTCTTTTGGGCTGTTAAATGAACACAATCCAAGTCGATAGAAGGAATCTATGCAGGATATTTCATACTTTGGCTTCCTAGAATGACATCTCATGTTTGATTTTCTCAAGAGGTTGCATCGCCAAAAAGCTTTAACCCCACCACAAAGTGGGGGAAACCGAAAGGTCTCACTCCAAAGCCCACTCCTGTGGATCTTTGCGATCCTTCCATGCATGCACATGCTTTGTTGTCTTATATCATCAAGTATACTCAGGACTTTACCGTTGGGCCCCTGGATTATTGTGGAATCGCATGCCGTATCAAAGGGCGTGGCACCAACAAGTAATTCTATTTGTATGCTTGTGAATGTGGTTGGCTAAAGAATTGATTTCAGGATCTTATACTGCAAAGGCGACCCACGGATACCAGAGTTCTATCATCGTTGCCATGTGCTGATTGTGGCTACAGCAAAATTGAAGGCACATGGAGAAGAGAAGAAAGACTTATCATCAAAAGCTCTCGCAGATGGGAATCGGAAACTGACAAAAATGTCAGTGTTGATCCCAATGGGGAATGGTAAAGAAAACCAATTAGAGAGGAAGAAGAAGAGACATTCAGCGGATCGAGATATGGCTATCCGAATGATATCAGCCTCGTTCGTGCCTTCTAACGCGGCCAAAGGGTGGTTCAGGGGAACTCGAGTTTGCAGGAACCGAACTAATGTTAACATCGCACTTTGGAACGCAGATTCGATTGATAGTGGTCCTGGTACACCATTACCGGGCTCCCGGACGAGTCAGTATCCCTTTCGTTCTATCCCAAATTTGACCTGTCGTTGACAGCACCGAATTCAGAGGGTTCGGCGTTCCGAATTTAACTTGTCGATATTTTTGGCCACTCCTTGTAATGCAGGCATCATGTTGCGTTCACAGATGAATTGCAAAGTTTTGATCACGGTAAATCCCAACTGACTGTAAGCACCCCAAAATCTTTGAAATGTAGGTGATTTGTCCTCCCTCCATTGGACTATCGGTCCTCGACAGATACACTTCCTCGGTGAGGATATCGGGTGAATACCGGAGCATCGCGCCTTTCGAAATGGACTCGACGAGGGGTATCACCGAGCCGAAATCGAGACACAAGTTTCGCCAAATTTAAAGCGGCGAAACTAGGTGTTCATTCAGGGCATACAATAAACCATGTGGTGTTCATGGAGAGTGTACGAGCCCGAGACCAGATATCTGTAGGAGAAATTCGGACACAGTATGCTAGGTGCGAAGCGCGAGGGAGTATCGACGATACGTAGGTATGCGGCAGATAGAGCCGATATAATAACAACCAAGGGTCCACCAGGGCCGCCGGCGGATGTCCTTGTCGTCCTCGGCGTCGGGAGAAGACGGGTTACCTGTGCGCCTTACTGGAGAAAGGAGGTTAGCGTATGAAGTTGAACGCTTTATGTGGGTGAAAATGGGTTCTTACTGGCCTCGAAGGAGCTGGAGGACTCGGAAGGAAAGTAATCGCGGCAAGCAATTACCAAAACGCGCCGTCTCCCAGTCGCCGTGCGCACCCTGTCCGTGAGCTTGCCTAACACGGGAGTGCCTCTGCGGAGGAAAAGACGCGTCAATATTCACAGCTACAAGGAGTTGGGAGAATGGGATGTAGATGAGCGAGAAAAGCGTCCGCCAAGCGCGCCGGGATGAAAGCGGCTTAGAAGGGCGCTGTACTAGTGCGTGCGCCAGCGTCCTGATGATGTACAGCGAATGGACTCGGGCCAAGGACCCCAATCGATCGTGCGCACTCGCCCAACCCGAAAGCGAAACCCCCCTCGATGAAATGCGCGAAAATTACGCACCTCCGCTTCGCCTCCACCGCGCCCCGGAACGCACTCTCCCGTACTTACGCGCCCGCCGCTCGCGAGCTGCAACGAACGCTCGTCAGTACGCACGCCCGATGGAGGCCTGAACGCCTCGATGTCGCTGTCGCAGTTGCGTTCATTAGGGTCTGTGAGCGAGGCAAGCGTCAGTAATAGCAGGATAAAATTATGGCGGAGGGAGAAAAATAAGGGATGAGGGGGACGCGAAGCAAGGCAAGGCAAGCGAGCTCAGAGCTCTGCCCTCACTCGAGCTTCGTCACAACCCAAGCAAAGAAGATCGTGAGGAGCGGAGCCCACTGTGCGAAGCAAGGACGCGAGCGGTGTGCTCCCTAACCTGCTGGACCTTGTGGACATTCATCGGAAGCTGCCTCACTTCTGTCAATCCCTCGCCGCTAACCCATCCTTGTTTTTTGCTCCCAACGCCGTGGATTTCCACGAACGTTTCACTCTTGACGGCCAACCCTTTCACGACGTAAATGTTTTTCTTGCTGCTCAGGTCCTGGCCACCCAACTTCCGGACCTCACTCGAATGATATCGGTGATGTTCTCAGGCGCCGGTGTGACTTGGATTCGATTCACTCCGGAATTTGCGATCCGCGGTCCAATTGATTCGATACCACGCACCATACTTCCCAGCTTATACATCCCGTCAACCAACGACCATAATGAAGGGCCGCTTGGTAGCTATCGAGTCCACATCCGCTATCATCCCAACAGTACCCCCGAAAGCTTCTCTGCCTTGGAACGCTACCGCCGTAACGATACAGAATCCTTTGCCGCCAAATATATCACAGCCGAGGATCTCCTCTACGTAATGCGGGAGGTACGCAAGGAAGATGCGAGTGGAGCGAATGCTGCGTTCCGGCGGGCGGTGGTTGAGGAGCTGGAGCGGAAGGCCCGAGTGCAGCGGGAAAAAGTTCGCATGGCGACCGAAAAGAAGCGCAAGCGGGAGGAGGTGTTGCGTGCCACCGGCGTCGAACAGGACCGCGAGAAGATACAGAAGATGACGGTCGCGCCGCTGAAGCAGCAATACGACGTGTACAAGCTTCTTATCAAGGACACGATAATCCTGAAGACTACGCTGGTGTCAATTCCGAGACGCCAAGACTAGCTCGACGCAGTGCTCTCGGCTTTGGGACGATACCAGGTGCTGTGGAGTGTCCATGAGCCAGCATATCTCAGCCAGGGCTCAAATTACTGCTGTGGACTTCTCGCGAGCCAGAATATCGCACCTTGGATTTGCCCCGTGACTCCTGCACAGCCACGCTCGATATGGAGAGTTCCATGAGCTCTGGTTCAATGATCCGAGCAGTACAGACAATTTCAAACAGACAGGACTGCCCAGAATAGTGCTGGGTATCCTCTGTCAAATTGCCGCATTCAATTAGCTCTCTATATCAAGTCACGCTTTTCTGAGCGTGGGAAAACGGCTGTATTTGGCACTTACTCGGCTATTTCATTTAAATCCCCACATTCGTCATGAAATGGCTGGACAGGGCCCAGACACGCTTATTCGCCCCAGTCCCCGACTTTTTCTGGGTTAAATTTCCTGGGAGGATTGGAGAGGATTCTCTGGGTGCTCTCACAGTCTTCAAGCTCTTCACACAATTTGTGGAATATGTGGAACGGACGGGAGTTTATGCTTATCCGCAGCAGCCCCGACTTTTTCTGGGTTAAATTTACTCAAACTCATGGAGAGGACTCGATCGGATTCTCCTGGGGAACGGACGGGATACGGCTAATGAGCCTGAAATTCTTTGGCACGGGATTGCCCGATTTCTGGGCTCGTTACCAATGGCAGTGGCATATACCGCTATGGATACCATTTTTTATTTATTTTTATTTTATTTATTTATATATTTGGAAACGCGTGACTCTGACGGCGGGGTGAACCGGGCCCGGAGCTCCATCAATGAAGCCGTTGCCTTTCGGATTGGTCTCAATTCCACCACAGTCCCAGAGCCATTTTCTGCGCCGGTCCGTGCGGACATGGATAGCCTGGTTATTCTGAACAATTACGCGCCTTCACTCTGGCTACGGTCAGACTTGGCGGAGAAGGAACCTTCCGGAAGGTTATTCACACCGGGAAATGTGAATTTTCACCTCGGCTGACAACGTTGCCGAAGGCGTTCATTTAGGCTTCGAAACGAATGTGGGTGAAGACGGGTTTGAAACAGAAGGATTGTGAAAGGTGAATATGTTACTGAAACTGTTGGATTGGGTTGTGGTTTCGTTGCTGCAGAATGTGATGGTTTCAGATAGATTTTTTTTGCCTCTGAAAATGCTTGCTAAACCTGTAAATTCAGCAGCGAATTGAGCTGGGTCGAAACCAGTGACTTCGGCAGGGCCGGAACAGCAGATGAAAACAATAGTTTCAGCTACCGCTCGGGTATTGCCGAAGTCGCTTATTGTTTCGGTGTTTTCCGGCCGAAAGTATGGCTGAAATTATTGTTTTCAGCTGGCAAGCGCTGAAACAATAAGAATCAGCCACGACTTCGGGAACACTGGAGCAGTGGCTGAAACCATTGGTTTCAGCTGCCATTCCGGCCATCCTGAAGCCGTTGGTTTCGGCGCAGCCGAACTCGGTTCTGAATTGGCAGGTTCAAGCAACACTTTTGGAGGGGAAAAATTATAACTGAAACCATTACTTTCAACAGTGGAGAAACTACAGTCTAATCTAATAATTTCAGTAATGAGTTCAACTTTCCTGAATCTTTCGGTTTCCAACACGTTTTCGCCCAAATTTTATTTGCAGCTTAAAGTAACGGTTTCGGCAACGTTGTCAGCTCGGGTGAGAATTCACATTTTCCGGTGTGATTGCCGGGTTCTCAGAGCGGATGGAGCCCAATCGCCGCCGAGACAGTCGCCCCCCGCGGCCCTATGATTTGAGTATTGCTTTTGCGCTTCTTCTTACGCTGGTTCCCTGAGATGTGATGAGTAGCGGAAAGTGCCGGTGAACGTCGGAGTCGCGGGCCGCAGTTAAAGATGGGAACTTGTTTCCCGATATGAGTAGGAACCAATGTAATTCGAGGAGTGATTCCACAATTTTGTTGAGCTACTGAAATAAAAGGTCGCCATCCAATACGCCTACTGGCATGTTTCCTATTTTCATGCTAGCCAACGATAGGAGTGGGGCTTTTTGAGTATGTAGGATTGTTGATAGTCTCTTTAAGAGTACCACGAAAAAAAAAATGAATCAAATACATCGAAATTGAGCTTATAATTCCATATTTTCCGCATCTGGGTCTTTTTCGTATCCGGGTTTAACTCTGTACAGTATCTGACTTGCTCGTCCAAATATTCAACCTGTGCATTCGAATATCCGAGCCGCTTTTATAGATATGATCCACGGTTTCTCCAGACATATCTGTACATCTGCCACATAATCTCAGAGTCATAGTCTCAATATTAGGTCAGGGTAACTTACTCCACTTGACGTCACATTTGACCACATTCTGTCACTGATACATAAAATTCCTCATGAGTCCCTTTGCAAGTTCAAACCCATAAAGACGCACAAGCATAATAAATGTGTCGAGAGTTGGATGCGTGGGGTAAAACCACGTTGAAGATGTATTTTGAGATGCGTAAAACGGCTTCAACATCCTCTGTACGCTGTTCCAGGAGGACGCCAATTGCATGCCGCAGTTCCTCCTCCGAAATGAGCATTTCGGTTCTCCAAATTTCTTTTAAAGTTGGACTGCAAGTGATTCTCCTCTGCGAGTAACGTGATAGTCCGGGAATGATATCAGGCGTATCCGGGGTCTCCCCCTCTTGAGTCCTCAAAGGCAAACAGAACTGCTAATAATGATCATTGCATTTAAGTGTTTCAATGACCGGGGGAACACTGTATTGTATTTTCTGCAAGGCATTCGATTTTATGCAGAGAGAGACAACCTTCTCCACTAATGGGATTGAAGGTCAAAAACAGACTAAAATAGAATCAAGTGTTGTGCTTATATTCGCCAAGTTCTGATAATTTATCTCGCCCTTCCACTGTCAGCGCCGAAGTGAATAGCCAACTCAACTCAGTTCAATTCAACCAAGTGCATCATAATTTTGAATGGTGTCTTGCTCCCAATTCACCCCCTATGACTTAATTTCAAATGAGGGAATGGGAGGCTGCAAAGCGGCCGACCAGTCCCTTGTATGAATTAAAATTCTTAAATACGGCATACAGGAAGAGTGAGGCAGCCTCACGTGTACGTGATTTCCAAGATCTCGAGATTGTGGGGCACCAATGGAAAGAGCGAGTGAAAAGTGAGAGATACATTTTTTATGCAAATGAAATTAGTGGCTGTGTTTTCCGCATGCCCGGCGGCTTGAGATTATGATTAATTATGGGCCCCTTACCGTAATATAATCATACTGTAGTCTAATATAATCCTCCATATTCCGAAGGACGAAGATTATGGCCGCCTCTGTATCTAATCGTAATCCTATGATTATAATAAAATATATTCTAATATAATCATATTTTTAGCTAGCCTTAAAGTTAAACATCTACCCTATTACACTTTTTTGAATCCTACTCGCTCCGACCTAACTCTAATTGCTAAAAACTATTTTCAAGCTAGAAAGTCCACAAAATGGGAGGAAACCCGGTGAAAGATCCGCAGCGGCAGCTGACGCTAATCCTCAATCTCCCCCCTGTTGGAGGCAGACATTTATAACCCTTATATGGCTTGCATATTATACAGATCGCTAGCACTCTATTCTTTTACCCTACCGTCAGTTTTTACTTCATGATAAACGGTCCAGTATTGGGCAAACAGTGCCGTTCTTTCTGTTGTTGTTTGTCAGTGTCCCCGAGTTCTACATTTTGTGGTGTGTGTTTGTCTTCATATTTACATGACCTGGAGCATACCTGGGGCATACTGGTTCCGTTATGCATGGAGGGGCACAGCCCAGAAAATTTTGCATTTTTTGGTTTGCATTGCCTACATATTTGTTACACCATTTTGTTTTCCCCCCTACAACTGCCCTCCCCTGCACCATGGATTGTGTCTCACCCTTTCACGCCCCTATGCCTGCCCGGCTCACTGCACAACACATTTCACCTTCCCCCTGGCTTACTGCACCCATATGCCTGCTCTCTGGACTGTGGAATACATTATATCCTCCTGCCTGGCTCACTGCACCCTTATGCCCGCCCTCCTATCCTGCATGCCAGATTCAGAAGATGTCTAATGTGATGCTTGAAGGACAGAGGGACAGGTCGTTTTGAGTCATTGGGGCCTCCGATTCCATAAGGGAACAAGGTCGGATATATCAGTGGAAACAACTGTCCGTCCATCCTAAATTCGTTCTCGGGGCTTCTGTCATGCGGAATGTCCAGATATGCGCCGCCTTTCTTCTTCACATGCCGGAGTGCAGCTGCGCGGAGCTCATTAGAGGAGGCATGGCATTCTATATCAGCGATCACCAGATTTTGGAAGGGGATAGAGCCATCGGGATCTGTCGAGGGATCGGGGGCTTGAGTAGAATCATATCGCGAAGTTGCAGCTTCACTGGCACTGCTGTTTCGGACAAGCTCGACGTTGAACGGTAGAACAGGATTTTCCTCGAGTTGTTGGAGACATTCTTCGTTGATTTTGATATCCTTGTACAACGGATTGTGGGTTTTCAACCAAACCAGGGCGTTTCGTACTCGACTTGCATTCACAGCGAGGGGTTTTGCGTGCTCACGGAGCCATTCGGGACTTGGGCGGGAGGATCCAACGAATAGGATACATATTGGTTCCGTTATCTCGTCAACAGAGGGAGGCAATATGTCAGCTATCTTGGATGGCTGTTGTGGATAAACGATAACGTGCCCGTGGATACCACGCTGCGTGTTTTGCAACTCGAGATCCTGGTTCTCCTCCTTAAGTTTGATGATCCAGCATTTTGACCGACAGCGTGCAATCATGGCCTCTTCAATCATAGTCAGATCTTTTAGCTCACTTGGGACAGGCCCGAGAAAGGTTCTGTTTGCTAACGCCAAGGCAGGCAATTTACCACTCTTCAAGGAGGAATGGCAGGTTTTGCACAAGGAAAGACTCGGAGAACTCCCATCGGCGGGGAAAGCAACACCATCTCGGTCTATCAGGAGATCACGCAAAGGACCCTCGTCAAACGGCATAGGCGGCGGAGTACAGTCCGGGTGTAGCCACTTGTATCGATCAAGCAACAACGCGTCGTCAGATTTCAAATCTGGTCGTTTGAGAACGCTCAAATCAAAGTGCGGATCGCCGATGGTTACAGAGCAGTGAGCCCGAAGAGGAGTGGATTCCGAACAAGAGGCGCAGGTGAAGGTTGCCAGTGCTTCAGAACCAGTTTGATCACGAAAGAGGCGAAGGATCTTATTTTTCAATGTCTGTGGTCGTCAAATTGAACGTGAGTCAAACAGCTTCGAGGTCCCTTTCAATGCCGTGCCCGTATTTCAAAAGATCAAATTTACCACCTTCGATCCGTATGGTAACGATGGGCCCACGGACAACATTGTCGACTCGAACCATGTCCATCCGTCCAAAAAACTCCCCAGCGGGGACGAAATTCCTGCACGATTCGATACTGCCCTTGTTAATACGGGCGATGGGGGTCACTCGGGGACAGCAGGCGAGGGTTTTCCGTATATTACCAACTGTTTCTTTCTAATTCAAGACTTCACTTAGGGTACAGAATTGCCCAGATTCGGGTTATATTTTCTCTCCCTCCCGGCAAAAACCATATTGCCGCCCGAATGTGACGCCCCCGAAGCACTCAATTCCATTGAGATTTCATGGCTGAAATAGGCTCAAAAATGCAAAATTCAGGAACTCTAGATTGAATTTTTTGCGAAGATTAAATCATCCTTGCTTTGAGTTGAGTATGGGCTTATGGTCTAGGAGACTGCGGCAATCGTGCTTTCAAGCCAGCCGTCACTTTTAGGATTTTTGGGTCAGGAAATTTCCTCAATTTTTGTTCAAACAGCAGACCCTAGCCTCCAAAGGGATTGTCAGGTGTCCTTTTGTCGGTGCTTTCTGTATGAAATGGTTTGGATTGGTTGGTATGTAGGGCAGATGACCTTCTGATGTTCCCATGTCCGGCACCAGCGGTAGCAGGCGGTGATCGGGCCAATCACCGTGGCCTCGGTGACTATTGAGATCTCAAAAATCTCAAACGTTTGGAGAAATGTAAATGTACAGGGAGCACTCTTCCAGAACCACAAGATCGTCCCTAATGCAAATTTGTTGACATGCCGCAATGGGCAGTTGGTCATCGCTAAAAGCCCTGAGGGTGGGAGGCGGAGAAGAGGTGATAAATCTAAAACATCGAATCGCGTGGAGTGCATGGTGCCAGCTACCGGCCCCTTTAATCCTGTGGTCTGCCATGTATACTTCTTCCCCCAATGACCTTGTTCTCTTGGGCGAAAAGTCTGTGTTACTGAATCGAAGCCATGAAGCAAGATCTTGTGCGAGACTTTGTGGTGTCGTATTCAATCGGCGTCTCTGACTCTGGGCATGATTCCTCAACCCTTGTAAACTCTTCAAGAAGGATGCTCTTCGAAGTCTAGCCTTCAGAAAGAAAACGACATACTTACCTCCCAGCCACCTTTCCTACTATTTTGTCCAGTGAATATGTTCCCAGTGAGTTACCGTTACTCTGTTAACATTCCAGCCTTAATTCCTTTCTTTACGTAGCGTGGGACCAAAATGTTTTACTGGAATGGTGCCGGGCAGACGGTATACGGGACGGTACAACAGGCGGAGCATATGGAGGACATGAGTGCAAATACTTCTTTGTCTGTCATTGAGCTCACATTTTCCCAGGGAACTATGGTTGTCAAAGTTTGTGACGACAAGGGCCAGACTGTTACTTTGCTGTACGCCGACGCGTTCAAAACCAGACCTTTTAACTGTGGAAGGAGGTGTGTCCCACAATTTCTTTGGCAGAGACAGAGTCATTCTTTTAATATCTGATTGTATTCCACTTCGACTTGTCCACCGACCGGGCACTTATTCTATCAATTGAACATAAATCCACCAGTGTTTGGTTTGTGTCTTTTGCAAAGCACTCTGCACCCATTCTATTCAGGGCATCTTTCTGACTATTTCTTGCCGTTATTGGTTCAATTGGTTCACCAGAGAGCGATGGATAATTTATGGCTGCTTTGCACCCCCCATGAGGTAGAGAATTTACAATCAACAGTCCGTCTCGGCCGACAATCTTGGTTGAGCTCCGAAAGCTGGTTTTATTGAACACAACTAACAACTACCGCAGGCTAGTTACTAGTTACGTTCCTAGCTGGCGAAGAGCCTTGAACCAAGGACAATGTGTGTTTTTGCAAGTATCACCAAGACGCCACTTCATGGGTGCCAGCTCAACATGTGGTACCCCACTGTATTCGAGCCTTTACTTCAACACTTCCTCTGGCGAGAACGGGACGTATAGTATCAAGGGAAAGAAAAAGGAAAAGTGACCGTATAGAGGGGGAACGGAAACTCCCCTCGAATCGAGCATCTCCACTCCACTGCCGAGTATATTTTCATTTTCACAGACTTTCAAGTCCCAAACCCTGCCCATCACGGCCATCGACACCATTCAGTCGAATCGATGATAGCCCGAGCCAAAATCTAATTGTGCAAGGTGTATCCCGGACGTTTCGGCGTTAGACTCCCCGTTTCTTCTATATACGTGCCGTTTTGTCTTTCCTTCTTCACTGAATTTTCTTCTCTGTTTTTCGTTCCCTGGCGGACCGTGAATTCTCATCTAATTAACTAACATTATTTTTTCAGGTTCAAAATCTCCTGTAAGAGCCTCTTTGAAATCAAAGCAACCTCGTTTTGAATATTCTTCAGGGAATGTGTGGTGATCTGAGCCCCGTCTCAGCATCGTCATTGAAAAGAAGGAGACCTAATGTGCCGGCAGACGAGTTCGACAAATGCGCGCTCAGTCAGGGGCTCGGGGAAGTGGACACTCATGGACAAAACAATGTCTACCCCTGTTGTCCCACTGTTTCAAGGTCTGTCGGAGTTAGAACCGAACGCAGAAAAGCAGCCGATAAAGAAGCAGCCATTAAGGTACGCCGCTCAAAATCATACATCGGCCATCACCACCAGCTCCGTTTAATTTTAGCTGCGCTTGGTTGAGGCCGAGCTTAATTCAGTGCGTGCCAAACTCGAAACAGTTAATGCTGAAATTGCTGCAATGCGCTTCGTAGTGAGCATACTCACAGCGCTGTGGACTTTTCTTGATCCAGTCTAGTCCGGTGAAGATCTCGAAAGGGCTTTGACATGCTCAATCTGCCAAGATATAATGTGGAAACCCGTCATGTGCGTAGAAGCAAAGACGTCCATATTTTGTATTTAAATGAGCTGGCAGAACTCCGGGATGCGGACACACTTTTTGTCGGGAATGCCTTACGAATAACTTCCGTAAGTAATGCTTACTATCCACTCTTCCAGTGTCAATACTTTATACCAGAATCGGAGAATGCCACTCACGCAAGAATGCGTCAAGGCTGGAACGAGATCCGCCTGCTTCCTGTCCACATTTGTCCAAACTGTAGAGGTACTGTGACCGAAGCACCAGTTATCAACTACGCGATGCAGGATCTCATAGAGCTACTGTAAAAGTAGAATGAAGGCTTGCCCTACTCGGTTTCGATGTATGCAGCAGAGCCATAATCCCCAAAGAAACCGGTGTGCTGATCAAGTTGCGAAGGGAGTAATAAATATTTTCTGTAACAGCTAGAAGTTTCTTGAGGCGCATGGCGGTCGCGTGGGATGTAGTCTCCCCTAGGCAGACGCTTCAACATACCTGAGCTCGTACCTCGCTTGTTGAAGTCTGCTGTTTACCGCGGGGGTCCGATCGCAGTAAAACGTTATTATGTAATTGCGGAGTTTGAATGTACATGTGACCGTCGCGCTTTCGGCGTCATCCCTCCTCGACGCGCCCAGGACGCGCCGCACGCTGTACAACCTCTTCAATACAACTATAATGGCTCAGTAACTCCGCTGGCGGGCCCCAATTGGACGCAATACTATTCAGAAAATCGTCAAGAAGCTAATACCCGCCTGGAAGGATGGGCTTCGTCCCGTGCAAGAAGACCTCGTTTCTGCCATCTTGGACGGCGAGGATATCCTCTGCTGCACTGCAACAGGCGACGGCAAATTGGCTGCATTCTCGGTGCCTATTTTGGCCCTCAATGAATACAACAACAATCCATCGCTCTATCCGGCTGGACTCCCCACGCGCTTGAATCCGGTGGGAATGGTTGTCACTCCAACCAAGGGATTGGCGGCAAATATCGTGAGTGTGGTTTATTGTTCTCATCTTTGATCTCTCCACCTGGGGATAGGTCCTTGAGCTGGTCCGGCTCAACGTTACCGCCTTTGCTTACTGCCGAGAGTCCTTGGCTGATGCGCGCCGCCGTGGTGTCAACCTCGCAGACGAGATCAAGACCTGCGCTAAATGGCAGGTCATATGCGTCGACCCAGAGCACCTCAAGACGAAGGAGTGGCGCGAAATTTCGGAGCATGGTATTTTTCGACAGAGGATCATTTATGCTGCCGCCGATGAAGTCCATCTCATCAACCTCTGGGGCGCGGACTTTCGCCGTGATTTCGGTACGATTGGCCGCTGGGTTCGCGGTCGTCTCCCTGTTACAGTTTCTATCCTCGGCCTGACGGCGACTCTTGCACCGGGAAAGGATACGGCGGCAGTTTGCCAGAGTCTCGGCTTCTTCGAGGGCCAATTCCACCTCATCCGTCGGACCAATGAGCATCCCAACATCCAGATCATCCTCCAAACTCTCACGCATGGACTTGCTGGTCACGAATTCCCCGACATTCTACCATTTCTCAGAAGTGGTCGGAAGCTAATTATTCACTTTCACTCCCTCGACATGCTCTACTACCGCTGTTACGTCTACATTTGGCGACTACAACCCGCTTCCGCCAACAAAATGCGCCGCACACGGATGTATACAAGCCTCTGTTCGGCGGAATATAACGAGGAAACGATCCGACTGATGGAAGAGGACCCCGAATTCCAGATCATTCTAGCCACCATTGCGTTCTCCAATGGGATAAACGCCAAGGCTCTTCTTGACAGCCTGACTCTGGGAGCTTCCGCCAGTATGGATATTACGGTCCAAGAGAAGGGCCGTGTGGGACGGGAGGAAGGGACTCTGGCGCGAGGAATAGTCTTTGTTCAGAAAAGTACCATCACCCTCGCCAAGAAAACTATCGCTGGTGAGCACATTTAATATTCTCGCGAGGTAGTGGCCCTCATTTCATGATCAGCCACATCACAGCCAACTCCTTTGCGACCCACGAAGGGGAAAGGCAGTCGAAAACAGAAAGCACCTGACCCGATGAGTCTAATCAAAGCTAAATTCCTCACCGAATCACACTGCTATATCGCATTCCTCAACATCCACTTCCAAAATCCGCCAATCGTAACATCTCGCCTCGACTGTCTGACAGCTGAACGGCTCCTTCCATGCTCTCTGTGCCTCGCACGCTCCAACCGAACACTGGACTTCCCTGCATCGCTGTCCACCCCAAATTTCCAGCCTTGATCTCCCCATCTCCTTCCAAGACTCGTTCTGGCTGTTCAAGAAAGCTAAAGCTCACGCGCGACGAGCGGGAGACGGCGACGCTACCCTTCACAAAGTTACGTGATTCCATTCGTCTCGAGGAACACCGCAAAGGAAAATTCCTCGAACACCCCCGCACCATGTTCCTCCCCTCATCTATCATTACCAGCCTTCTCGATAACCTTCTCTTGATCGACTCACTTGCGGCCATGGTAAAACTGCCCCTAGTCCAGAGCTGGCGCCATTCCAGCGCCCATTCGACTTCCCTCTATCGAGTTCTCCTTAAAATCCAATCAAAAATTCGAGTGCAGCGCCAGGTCGATCGAGATGCAAAGAATGAAGCGAGCCGTCAGAAGCGAGCAGCGACGAAGCGCATGAAGCGCAAGGCAGCGGAGCTTTCTGACTCGACGGAGGAGGAGGGAGACGATGGTGACGAGGAGGACGAGGTGATTGAGGACTTCCCCGCCCCCAACGAGCTGCGCGGACGAGCAACTGGATCCCGGACTACGGCAAAGACACAGTCAAAATCCCTGGATCTTCCAACCGAGCCCTCACTGGATACTTCTGCCCCTAACAAGCGCACCAAGAGAGCACCAGGACGCACAGATGAACTTCGTGAGCTTGATGACGACTTTCCTCTGACACTCCCACTTCATACGGCGTCTAATCGAGCCCGAGATACAGCCGATTCCCATGAAGCCACTCGCCCGAGAGCAGCACTGGAGACTGTAACCAACACAAAACGCACCCGATGTGCCCCCGAACCTTTGAAGAGTGTAGCATCAACGATGGGGGAGTATGGTAGAAAGTACAGAGTTGAAACCCGGATCCGAAAAAGACCCAGACACGAAAAATATGATATTCTAGGCACAATTTTGAGGAGGGTAACCCAATTCTTTTGTGTGAGACCCTTATAGAGATCATGAACAATCCCACTTGAGCAAAAAAGCCCATACTAATCGTCAGCTAGCACAGAAAACTGCAAACATGCCAAAAAGCAGAAATGTGTGGCTGTGCCGGAAGTCCTGAGAAGAGAATCATTATCGTGAGCGCCCCCTATTTTATATAGACCTGAAATTGTATGTGGGAGGGCTTCAGCACTTCCTATCCCTCCTCATAGTCTCAGATTGTCCCAAGGGTATAATCTCCTCCCGTGCATGACCCCATTTTTCGGATCGGGGCCCTCCACCAAAATGAGTGACAAAAATAACGGGCTCATGTTCCGTAACCACCCATCGTAAAAATCTGAAAATATTTGTTGACACACTTCAAAGCCATCGTATTGTATCCACTTATTTTGTTTTACAAGTGCTTGCGTTGCCATTGAGATATACAGAAGAACATTATTTTTTTCGGATCCGGGTTTCAACTCTGTATACGCCGCGGAATCGGGGAGGATGAAGCTGACTTGTGTACCGTACATATGCTTCTTTGTGTTCAAAATCACACCTTTCTGGGTTAATGAGTATTGATAAATTTGAATCGGTTTTATGTCCTAATATTCCTCGTCGCCACCATCGTCCTCGGACTCTTCCAGCTCTGACTCCGGCTCTGAATCGTTCCCATCACTATCATCTTCTGCGTCCACCTCTTCGCCGCCAGTAAGAACCAAACCGGTCTCGGGGTCAAATGTCAACCCGCTTGACAGTTGAACATCACTGAGGTCTTCCCCATCGTCATCTGGCTCGTTGGGGTCGACTGGGTCGTCTCGTGTGCTGGGATCGTCTACATCCACATTTGGTTCACCGGAATCGATGATCGCGCCGGAATTGTTGGATTTACTGACTGCGTCCAAACGGGCATCGGGTTCGCTGGCCGAGTCGCTAGAGGCGCTGCTCGATGTGCTGGAAGTGGAATCACTCTCGGAAGAGTCCTCGGTGCCTGGATCACTTGAGGTGGGTGTTTCGGAGCGCATTTCAACATCCTGGTCGTTGCTATTCGTTCCTAGCCGTTGGAACTCTTGCAAAAAAGTCACCTAGAACCGTAGATTTATCAAGAAAATCTTTAAGCTTATCCTCCTCGAGCCGGCGGAAGCCGCGTGCGAACTGGTTTACAGCTGCGTGCCCCAGGCTGCGCCCCGAACGAAACAGATGCACTTCCTCCTCTTTGAACGTCGTGAGGAGCAAGTGAAGTTCACCGCGCAGATGTGGAGCTGTGTGGGTCGGGCCCACCGGAACACGATCGGCCGATTTTTGTCCGGATAAATGTCCTTGTCAAGGCCCGATTTTTGTCCGGACAGGACCTAGCCTACAGAAATTCGTTTTTTTTCTTCTTTTTCTATTCCAAGACGTGGATATGGCTTCTAGGGGCCTGCGGCATGTCATGAATCGCATTTTCGTGCTGTTCGAAGCATCTAGAAATGTGTGAAATATATTTACTCCGAATCCTTGTCATCATCATCGCCCGACTCCCCTCCCGCAGCTGAATTCTTTTTTCTCCTCCGAAACAGTTTAATTGCCTCGAAATTTTCCAGACCCCCGGTAAGTGTTTTGAAGCGACTCAATTCCGGTGGGAATAAGTCCCCGTAGCCCGTACAGCAGGCGGCAGGGTGATGCGAAAAAAGATGTATTTGAATACCTAAACCTTCAATGTGGTAGTGTGAAAATTAAAAGAAAAATGGCGCCCAGCAAGGCTTGAACACACGACAAAAAAGCTGATCTACCACTGTTAGCCTACGGTAGTATCAGTTTGAAAGCCAAGGCAATTCAACTGCACCAGGGAAGCTGTGTATTGACCTTAAGACCAACCTGTGCTCACGGTTTTGTCCGGACACCTGGCCTAGGTACCCCCGGTTCCAACCCCTCATTTTTGTCCGGCTGGGGCCTAGGTTTCCGGGCCAAAATCTCAAATTTTTGTCCGGCGCGGGCCCTAGGGTCCAAAGGGAATATCCGGGGTCCTGGGATCTTTCACAGTGTACACCGGAAGCGAGGAAGTGAACTTTCTCATTCCTATCCGAAGCTAAGCGAAGTAACGAAGTGACGAAGATGGTGCGGACTCAGTTCTCTGGGGTCCTCTCGAGCTTTCTCTCTCTTTCTTTCCTGGTTCGTAGTCTTTTTATGATGTACAACGGAATAAAAACCATTCCCAGAGTGTCTGGATCCCTTTGACTTATTGGTGTGGGTAAGGCCTCGATCCTCCTCTCCGCCTGATTATTAGTATTGTTCTTTGACTTAGAATTATCCTCTACACCTCACACTGCAGTTTATTCGGCCACTTGCGCTGGAACCAGTGCCGCAGCACCTTATCAGAAGCGGCAACTTCCCCTTCTATCCAGTCGTCGTTGATGCCAAACAACACATCCGACCGGCGGTCGGCAGCTTTCAGGAGGTCCAACGTTTGGGTCGCTGTTGTGGGCCCGATGAAGTTCATCGGCGACTCGCCAATGGCATACGCGTAGCGCATGAGGAGCCGGACAGCAAATGCGCGCGGGTTTTGTGGAAACGGTGGTGCTTTGGCAGACATCTCGAGCGGGAGGATTATGGGATCCGCCCGGGAAGGAGGCCATGCTGACGGCTCGGGGAGAAAAATTGAGAGCCCACTTGTCGAAGCATGCATTAGGGCAGCGATTACTGGATGCAGGTTGGTAGAAGTCCAAAATGCTCAGAGTGTTGAACATACTATCGTCCCCGCAGTCGATATCCTCTTTAACTATTCGGAGAAACATGTCCCACGCAGGCTCCATTTCGTCTCCGATGCACTCGCTGCGTAAGATCACGGTTGAGGGAGCCAAGTAGCGAACAGCGCACAAAACTCCATCACATCAATGGCATCGTCTGCCATAAAATCAGCGAATAAATTGAGACCAGAGTCATCAAGGGCAAACGAAGCTGTGAGAAGCTCCTCTGCAATGGAGAGCATCCAATTGAGTCTGCACAAGAAGTAATTTGACTTTGTTTACAGGAACAAACAACGAATTTAAATTTATTACTTTATTATTGCCTTACTTCCACCCAAGTTCCCTCTGCAGACGGACACGGCAATAGGGAAAAAACAATAATACTAAAACTTTGTATGATAATATTGAAACCTGGACCTGACAGCCTGGAGCCATGGCCAACGCTCTCGAACAAATCGCAGTTTTGTTTTGACGATGCACAGCCTGCAACCCTGTCTGGTCATGCTTTTCAAAATGGCAGCCATTTGAATGCACCTCTATTGCATCAGGTCATGCTTTTCAAAATGCCTGCCATTTGAATGCACCTCTATTGCACCAGGTCATGCTTTTCAAATTGGCAGCCATTTGAATGCACCTCTATTGTGTCTGGTCATGCTTTTCCAGCCATTTGAATGCACCTCTATTGTGTCAGGTCATGCTTTTCAAAATGCCCACCATTTGAATGCACCTCTATTGTGCCAGGTCATGCGTTCCAAAATGCCTGCCATTTGAATGCACCTCTATCGCACCAGGTCACCTCAAAATGCCAGCCCTTTGAATGCACCTCTATTGCACCAGGTCACCTCAAAATGCCAGCCCTCTGAATGCACCTCCATTGCACCAGGTCATGCTTTTCAAAATGGCAGTCATTTGAATGCACCTCTATTGCGCCAGGTCACGCTTTTCAAAATGCCAGCCATTTGAATGCAGCTCTATTGCATCAGGTCATGCTTTTCAAAATGCCCGCCATTTGAATACACCTCAGGTCATTGCAGGTTCAATTCGACAACTCCCACGGTGATGAGTAAAGAGGTCATGCTTTTCAAAATGGCAGCCATCTGAAATTGAAAGCATCTCTATTGTGCCAGGTCAGGCTTTTCAAAATGGCAGCCATTTGAATCCACCTCTATTGTGCCAGGTTATGCTTTTCAAAATGCCAGCCATTTGAATGCAGCTCTATTGCATCAGGTCATGCTTTTCAAAATGCCCAGGCAGGAGGCTGGGTTGATGTACATGAATCAGAAGTGGAGTGAATGAATGCACAGAAAATGATCCATACCCAAGGGAGTACCCTCCAGATCATCATTTGCAAGACTGTCTTGCCGGGAGAAAATCTCCATTGTGGCGCAAGCAGAATTTGTTATTATTTCCGCCTAATAAAATGTTACATAATAAGGTGGAACAGTTGGAGGGTGTACGCGCTCGGTGGAGTAATAATACTTGCTTGTCATTGCCATCAAAGGGGTTGAGACCAGGGCAGCATGCGTCCTCAGGGCGTGAGGATAGGAAGTCAACAGTTGGGAACGAAGGACACACTCCCCCCAATGCTTTGAACCATAGTCCATACTAGCCAAGATTAGAGAAAAAGGGAATGAGAGACCTACCAGAACAGTGGGAAAAACAAGCAGAACCGGGGGAAACCACAGATACCAGGAGCCAGAGGGCGGGACATGCCGGTACAAACCCTGGACATACCAGCAACACCATGGGACAAACCACCAATACTGTGTGACAGACAATGGGACATACACAAATACCGGGGACAGACCATCATAACCGTGGGACAAAAACGGGACCAACCGGAGAAACCATTGAATTTCGGGGATCGGGTTTGTGAGGTGAGTATCACGGCCAGGAGGGTTGTATTGCAAATTTCTAAGAAGCCATTCATTCTATTGTGCTTATCTTGGGGTGAAGGGCTGTGGCGTTGCCCGTCATGTAACTCGTACTTCCTTTTTTTTTTTTTCTTTGAAGTTACATTTGCAGTAACAGAGGGTAACACAATTCGACGCTTATGACAGCTTGAAATGGCCGCCTCTACTGGAAAGAGAATAATTAGAACTGTCTACAAGAGTCTGCGGTTCCTTAATAAATATACCCAAGAGTTCCTCGAGGTTGATTGTGTTGGAGGAGACCCGACACTGCAGTATTTGCTGTTGTTTGTCTTCTCCCCATTTCTCCCATTTCTCCCATACCAGTAACGCTCCCAGCCTTTCTTCAAGTCATATCAAGTCATATTTATACATATACTGCCAGAGTCATATTCTCCTTTTACTATATATATATATCGAGGCCTTCAAGCTGTTCGCCCCTCAGCCGTTTCCACCTTTGCGTGTCCGACTGAGGTGGGCTTTCCTTTTTCTTATTTACGGTGCTCATGGCTTACATCTAGCTCTTACACATTTGTCATTAATTTAGGTAGTGTACTACTCAACTTTCTCTGTTGTCTCTAGCTGTATACTTCAAAACCACAGATTATCAATTCGCAGATTATTACCACTGAGCCACGCGTCCCCTCATTCCAGCTGTTGTAAATAAATAACCGCTGCCACACCCTGCCTTATTCTGCATCGTCTCCTTCTGCTCCATTGTCTCCAGCTGTATACTTTAAAACCACAGATTATCAACTCGCAGATTTAGCCATTTCTCTCGCGCGCTGCAAGATCGATCGGAGTTTGAATTTTACTGATTTTCATTTTATTTCAAAGCGATCTGACCAGGTCGACCTAAGAATTGAGCGCCCCTCATCTCACACTTTCCATGAGACTTCATTGACAGTAATAATCATTTGGGAGAATGGCCCTCAATTATATAGCCCAAGGCTCCTAAGAAGGCGATACTCAATTTTATCACATGCAGTGCTGGACTACTGTGCTGCAGCAATAAGCAGTTGAATAATCCCTATTGTGGTCAGCAGATACATTCCATCCTGCCCGAGGGCGCCGCCTGCTCGCCCGCAGAAAAGGACTCAAAAGAAACAGAATTGAACACACACGATTGTTGCTGCATTTGTGCGCTCGATTGCCACATCCTGCTGTTTTTTTGCAACGGAAACATACTGTGCTGTATCCCCCATCTCGGGTGGTTTATTTACCAGCAAATTCTCGGTTCAGAGCATGAGGTTTCTCTGCTTAAATTTGGTTCAAGATAAGGAATGTCGCAGGGCAACAGAGCCTGTTATCGAATTTAAGCTTGCTTGCAATCAAAAATCTCCAATTGAAGCCAGGGAGTGAATGATGCTACTATCTCATTAAACTGGTGCGCACCCCAATTTTCGCTTTCTGCCTCATCTGACGGGCTCTGCTATGTGCTGATGTATGTTTATTGCTTCCCTTATGCCTGAATGACCACAAACTTGTCCACCAGCTTGAGATTTAACTTGAAGACTAAAGAGCAACTAAAGAGAGTTGGCTGGCGATGGGAGAATGAAAAAAAGAAGAAGACACCACCCCATGGAGAATAGAGACTATCTAGAAAAAATGAATTTCAGAACAAATACTCGCATCTCATCTCATTTGGATGCATCGGGGAAATTGAAACGTCCGCGCATCAAGAAGGAAACAAGTGCTTTGCCAGAAAGTTGTCTTTCAACGTTGGCGTAAATCAAGTCACTGTGGGACAGGTGTGACACACAGGATATAAAACAAAGATTCAAAAAAAAAAAAAAAAAAAACATGATTTGCAACGGGCTACCGATCCCCGAAAAACCGCCCTGGGGTCGTTTTTTTTTTCTCAGACGCATCATCACTATGGCATTCTGTTCATTACCAGTTTGTTGAAAATGGTCCTGGTTCTGAACTTCCATTGTCCATCATTGCATAACAGGAAAGTTTGGTGACTGGAAGCCTTGTATGGCACACATACTGTCTCAAAAATCAAATGCAACGTTGTCTTGGGATTTTGAAAGTTTTCGTGTCATTTTTTTGGGCATGCTTTCCAAAAAAAAACACAATGACGCGGCTTATGAGCAGAAAAAACACAATGAACGGGAAACATTGCAATGGTACGACTCACCAAGAGAAAAACACGTTGTGCCACTCTGATGGCACAAGACACGATGTGGTCCTTTAAGGGAAAAGAAAAAGAAAACACAATATGAACTTGCTCAATTTTGGGTTGAGTTGGGGTGAACTCGATGGGGCACTGCCACATCGTGATCATCAATGATCTATTAACACCACCATCGGATCAGCCATCTTTGGATGATCTCGCTAACGTATTGAGCTTCTCTCTGGCGGACACTATGGACGAGGCGGTCCATGACAAAGCTCGTCACTTCTTCATGGAGTGCCACCAGATTTCCAATGAATCTCAATTCCTTGTGGACTCTCTTCCAAATGTTGAAACAGCAGTGGTGGAGCGGGCATGTCGACAACTCAATGCTATCCGAGTCATCTTGCTTGCTCTCAATGATCCTCACTCATCTGCTCAGCAGATGGCAGATCTAATAGCTAATCTTGACAGCCTTCTCTATCCTCTTGATGATTTTCTCTCCAATCCCCCCCTTCCGCCTCACACCCATATCCCCTGTAATCCGACTGGCAAATCTGTTCGAATTCACGGTGCAACTTGGCCTGATTTTTCTCGTCTTCACCAACGCGCGTGATCTGTACTGCCAGCCCATGAAGAGATTCAAGTGGTTCGACGATATACTTAGAAATCTTGGCAAAGAAGACGTCGATCTGCAGATGCCCAGCCGCTGCGGGTATTAACCAACTTCGTCAGTTCGTTGGATAGAGGGAGTTCGTTAGATCCTAATCTTAGAAGCGAAAATTGGCCCGCGCATGCTCGGCCTCAATAACAGCCGGAATATTGAGGGTGTGGCGCCTTTGGATGGAAACCTCAATCTTGATCTAACTGCGTAGATGCGGAAGTTTCAGGCACTAGTTGTCCAAATCAAAGTTCCAGAAACATTTCTGCGTGAGGCAGAATGGCCAGTGGCACAGTAATCGTGGTTGGCACAGTGATTCAACCACCTGTGGATGGAAACCTGCTTTGGGGTAGCTGGATGTTTTGCTGGGGGATGATTCGTCATCCATATCATTGGAGTCATCGTCAGGGATGGTGATTGTCCTGCTCGTCTTGCTTTTTTGGGGGGAAGGAACCTCTGAGTTCTCGGAGGAATTGTTTTCCTCGACGCCACGCTAAGACTTTTTGCGTTTTGAGCAGCACGAGGGGATGGGCCCCACTGTCTCTAGTTCCCTTAATTAGCCTCCCAATCCACAATGCCTCCAATGTCTTTCCGTTCTGAGGTAGTCATCCATTTCACCGCGTTTTTCAAGAGCGGCACCAGCACACTGAGTCGCTTCCCGCGCTCCGTAAATCTGAGGGGTGTAGTAACTGTATGTTTTTCTTTAACAGAGCCTGGGGAGGAGTGTCCTTTGAAAGAGGGACTCCAATAATTCTTAGCGACATCAGACACCGTTCTTCATGGATACGGGGATGTGAGGAACCAACCAAAGGTTGGTGACAAGTGTCCATTTATTTGGAGCAAGAAATCTGCTCCGAGTCCTGATTCTTGACTCTGTACTCTGAAGTTGGAGAAACACCATGCACTGCCTGTCTCGACGCGCCACACCTAAAGAAACCATATTCCCCAAACTTGGATTCTGCGCCAGCGGATAGACGGCTGCGAAAATTCCAACGGCCTACGCAGATGCGGCTATCACCGCAAATGCTGACGCTGTACTGATGAACGCGATAGAACCCATCCAGGGACTTCATCTCTACCTTTTTCAACTGTTTTTCTGCATGCTTGATCTTCGACGAATTCCCTCTGATTCCGGCTGATTCTTTGCTCGTCCTCTCCAGCTACTGTGAGGAACCGAGAACATAAGGAAAAAGCGATTTAAGGTGGATCTTGCTGCTTAGATGTTTGATTGAGTTTCATTGATCTTCGCTATCGATTCGTCTGTCTATTTGTAGCTTTACTCTGTTTATAGCTGTCTGTCATTCGTGTTGTACTAGACGCATACAGGCAGTGCACACCCCCACCATTGATGCAATTTCCATGCCATTGATGAGGTCATTGGTCACCTGCAATACTGCTGGTGATTACCACACTTCCATTGATCACAAGACAATGACATCCCCTCCATTGCATTTCCCCTGGTTGTCTGTGTTGCTCTTCCGCCTGCATCGCTGCCGAGGCTTCTTCTGAACCAATACCGTCATACAGGTGTGGAGATTCTGGACTCGCAGGATCCACCTCCTCCAGGTCCCCCCGGTGTTCAGAGATTATCTGGGACATGACCTCAACGATGGAGTGGACGGCAGAGGTGGAAGTTCTTTACTTACTGCAGTCGAAGCTGGATTGCGGCAGCCTGTTTGCCTGGAGAAATGAAGGTATGTGAGGACATCCCCGGTACGTTACGATCAATACGAATGTACGACCAAGTCCTTGTACTTACCAATTATTGGTCATTGAGTATTACTTTTTTGATGCAGTCAGGGAAGTAATGCAAATCTATATAACTAGGGGAAGCCCGGCTCACGCCGGAGCACCGGGATGATTTGCTGGTATGATCCATGTATCGGCAGCGGTTCGACCTCATCCCAATTGGGCACAAGAAACTGAAGTTGGCTGCTATACAATGATAAGGTATTGGCTCCCCGGAATTGTTTATCTCTCACTTGTCTTTCCACGTGGCTAGAGCGACTTCGGTCGAAGAATATTCTCGAGGTCAAAATCAATTTGCCCACAATTCAAGCCATTGCATCATCGCAGTTAGGTAGGCGGTCCTAGTTATTGAGACTCTATCTGAAAAATAAATAGGTGTGGCATACACGGTGACATGAACTGGGAGAACAAAGGTTGTGACTCTTGGGAATGTGAGGTTCAAAAATCACTACATTGTGAAATGGATTTTTCAGTAAGTTCCTCTCTTGAAAAGCTCAAATACGTGGCCATTATTGACGTGGTTCCGGAGGGTTCAACGCCAAACCTGATTTCTTGACCGAGAAAATACATATTAGGAAACCCGTTGAACAAACCCGTCGCACACGGCCGTAACCCGTGTACGGACGGGACCCGGCCGTAGGGGCTTCGAGAAATCCGCTCTACGGGATGGGTACGGTACGGGTGTGGCCGTAAATGGCCGTAAACACCCGTTCCGTAGTACGGGTCGTACGGGTCGGAGCCCTAGTCCGAAGACCAAGTGGCCGGTTTGATAATTTCTGATGTGACACGGTCGGAATGATTAGATATAGATACTCAAAGAAGATTTAGCATGTGGATTTGAATCTAGCAGTCTTCACCCCCAACCTTTAAAAGAATGTCGACTTCAGTTAGGGTGATCGGTGTCAAAATCCACTCACGTTTTCGCCACTGGTTCACCTGCTGCCCCCACCTGATCCCCAAAGTTGCTACCCACGTTCCACTCGGGTTGAATGGCATTTGGTACAGCTGACCTGCCGTCCTCCGCTCATGTCGAACATATCGGAATGCGCCACCAGTCAACTCGAGGTCGTGCCCCCATAACGGTAGCCCGTGACGAAAGGTGCATTCCCCAGTATCTGGGGTTTGTGATCTTTGCTGCGGCCAAATTTGCGACCACCACGGCTACAATATTATATCCCCTGCCAAGGTCGCCTCAGCAGATCATAGAACAAATATTAATTTAGCCCCCAGTTCAGTTTGGCCCAAAGTCCTATGAATCCTTGGATGAAAGATAGATTGATGTATCATCTGCAAAAAGCGAGACCACAAGATCTTGTTCTGTCCCGGGTACTTTGATTCCTTTAAGGTCCGAATTTCTTCTCAAACAAGCTAGAGGTTCAATGGCCAGGCTAAATAATAAGCAGGGGAGTGGGTCTCCTTGCCTTACACTGCGAGTAACTGCGAAGGGCTCGCTCATCTCCCCGTTAATCATTACAAGACTTTTAATTGTGTTGCAAAACTTTGGTGGGAAGCCCATCTGTTGCAGGACACGCAGCAGGTATCTATGGTTAATTCTGTCATAAGCTTTCTCGTGATGGAGGGCTACTATGACCCCATCCTCCTCTGCAACTTCTGCATAGTTCAAGAGGAATTTTGCGAGCTTGACTTGATCCTCAATTTTCTTTCCCTTCATAAATCCGGCCTGGTTGGGGTGCAAAAGAGACGGGGCTACATTCATTGACCGTTATGAATAAGTCTTCGTCATCACCTTGTAATCACAGTTTAAGAGAGTCACTGGTCTATAGTTGTCGATCAAGGACTTGTCTCCCTTTTTGAAGACAGGATACTAAGCCGCGTGTCTCAGGAATGGATATGTGAACATTTACAGCTGGTTTACATTTTGAACCACGTGACCCTATTGCCTTTCAATGGTCCGCCCTGGGACTACATTAGAGTTGAAATGCTTTGCAGGATGTCAAGTCACGCATTTCAAAATGTGGACCATTGAAAAGGCAATAGGGTCACGTGGTTCAAAATGTAAACCAGTAGTTGCGCTGGGAAGCGCAAATAGTGCCTCCGATGGACCAGTGAGACTGAAGATGGGTCGGGCCGAGGCACCTGTGTGGTCGTGTTAGGGCACCTGTCATTGCGTAGACCTTGACCACGACCTCCACGCACCACCCGCGCCGCTGCTCCCTACGGTCTCCCGGTGCCTTGGACCCGCTCGCCCTGCTCCATACGGTTATTAGAGCGCTATTCGAACCCACCACGGCTGCCCTGGCCGGCCACAAGTCATTCTGAGGCCCGGATGACGACGACACTTTTTTGCGGCGCATTTGCTTTCACACGGATTTCTTGCTTCTACAATCATTTTCTGGCCTTATTTCACCCCTATATTGACTTCTATTCGACGCGCGGCACCTGGATTTGAATCATCAAATGAGGTGTTTAGTTTGGGACGAGCACCCGATTTGACAAATGCGTCAACTGAGGCGGGTTGGTCGGGCGCGGGAGATAGCGGACAGGCGGACGAATTCCAGGCGAGCAGATCAGCAGATTCCCACCCCGAGGCGGCCCACAACCTCGTTATACTGTCCGCTTCCGATCGTTGAATGCCTTACACTGATGGCTTCCAGTTGGTGAAGCCCCGAGACTGAAAGACGGAAAAGACGGAAGAACAACGCGAACACGGAACAGAAATTCATTTAAAATCATCACATTCTATCCACGAATAGGAGGTCTCGGACACGGACCGAAGATTCGAGTTCACTATGAATACAGGCCTCCATGGAGAGCTTCACATGCTTCATCACCGCCTCTACGGAGTCAATAATAACGGCGGGGATTATGATGTCAAGTCACGCGTTTCAAAATCTAAAGCTTTGTGATCACGCATTTCAAAATGTAAAGGATTGAATGCCCTTTGGAAGGCGCAATGAAGGTCCCGAGCGGAAAATCTTCCCAATGATCAGGGCCATCCATTCCTGCAATTGACACCCAGACCCAAAATCGCGCATTCCGCACTTGCTTACGCGTCGCGTTTTTTTCTTGCTTTTTCGGGCGGGAATTATTATGTCGACGAAGCAACACCAACGCAGTAGAATCAGGGAAACGGGAAGTCAACATGTCACAGTTACGGACGTTGACGACATATGTTGGACTTGGCCCACGATCGGAAGACTACGCATTTCTGGGCCTTCCAGTCTACGATGATTTTGTTGGAGGAGCTAACCACTAGACTACTTTTATATAAAGCCCGGGTCCCGATGTCCCTATAATATCGGACTTTCTGGGTGAAACTCCAACACCTCGATCCTCTTTTCCGCCGCGAATTTGATGCAGAGGACGACTTCGTGGCTGCCTATAAGCGGGCGGTCGCATTCACTGTTGAGCTCGGGCAGACGCGAGTCGCGTTTCTGTGGCAACAAGCCTCTGAAGATCGGCTTTCGGGCGGGACACAGGCATTCGACGGAGGGTGTGCGCGCTCGCGAGGCGTCTGAAAACTACGCACTCGGGTGCGAGGCGAGTCCGAAGGAGGGCCGCACGGGTGGATTACGTGATGGGAAGCAGGACGGTCGAAAAGCGGGGAAACTACAGGGGCTGAAGGAGGGTGAAGTGGTCGGGATTGAGAAGGGAAAAACAAAGGTTTGAGCGAAGGGAAGCGGTTGGGCTTTGTCGCGGGGAGGGAATTTGCGGAGAAGCAAGCTGCGAAGCTGAGTAAACCTCCCATTCCTGAACGCATACTCGTCGACGTTGGCACGGACTCACCCGTCGTTTGAGCTCGCCCCACCTCCCCCTCCATCCTCTGCACCCCTTCACGCCGCTACGCAAACCGACGCTTCGCCCTCTGCTGTCGTACCTTCGATCGTACCCGGTCCACCGCTCAGCTGGGCGGATGAATCCTACCACATTTATGCTCCCGATCCGACCCCCGACTGCTGCCGCTACCTGCGACTTTACAAGTTGAGCCGCGTGCTACGTTCGATGGGATGGGCGAGAGAAGGAGGAGCGGCCATATGAGGACGCGACGAGGGCGTTGCTTTATTGTGGGTAGGCAGATGTACTGTACTATTTCGACTGTTTGTTCACGCCATGTCACCCGTCACCGCAAAAGTTCACTGGATAAGGTCTTCAAAATCTTACGGATCATGTCACCGACCGCCAAAAGTTCACAGTCGCGCGAATCATCCCGCCGATGCCGGTTACGCTCTCCCCGACGACGATACCAGGCCCGGTGCCCAAGAAGTTTACAACAATATTTAGTGCAATGCTCATCAGGTGCAGTCCACTTTCAACCTCTTTGAATACTATTGGGACTTTTTGTGGACTCTGCTTTCGCGTACCCTTCAAACTTTCTACTTCCTGCTGTAGGCGAAGAGGCACTGAACAGTTCTGAACCGGACGACGCCTAGTGTATTGGACGGGGCCAGCGCAAAAAAAAAACTGTTACGCGTCGTTGCCAGGGCCCCGTTTGGAAAGAGCCCTAGTTTTTTTTTTGCCGTTTCTCTTTGTCAAAATTAGCATAGCTCAAAAATCATTTTCCCGCCTTCTGACGCACTCAAAAAATAGGGTGTTTCACAACCCAAGAGTCACCGTCACAGGTACCAAATTTGTTCACTTCACGACCCTCTGTCACCCGTCACCTGAACAAATGGTCGACATAGAACAGTAGTGGTGGGTTCGGGTCGAGGGCCAGAGCCACTCTGTGTGTGCACATGCTTGGCTGTAGCTAGATCACGTACATCATAACTAGCTTGTCTGTCACCACCACTATCCGATCCTTTGCGCAGCGATACCGCAGGATCTTCGGCTCTTTGGCGTGTACACAGCCATTCTGTCCGCCTACAACGAGGCAAGGACGTCTCACGTTCGATCCCCGGCCCCAACCACCGGAGCCACACTTTAGAAGGACCCCGGAATGTACTGTCGAAGGCTAGGTTGATGTTTTCGACCCGCGCATTTGATCTCAATTTCTCAAACGCCGGGACGTTATCATCCACAGCGAAGAATCCCTGGTGAAATGGGAGAAAAGCCAAACAGTGGCAAATTCGGAGGCGTCAGAAAATATTCCGCCATTGGTTAAATTTTCTGTACGCATTCTAGCAGCTCCATTCACCCAAGAGGCGTGTGTTTCGAGTGAAAAATCCATAGGGCTCTGTTTTTAATGTCTGCTTATAAACATGTTTCTAAACAGGCGTTTATAAATCGGTTTTTATATGCTGGGTCCCGAACCCCCTGTTTTAAATTCAAGGTGGTAGTGCTCGGCAAGGCTAAATCGACCAAAATTTGAACGAATGATGTTCTTCCGTATCGCTTCCGCACATTTCTGACCTCTGTGAGTGCATATTTTGCCAGTTTGTAACCCGGAATGAAGCCGAAATAGACGTCTAAGTACCTGAAGTTGTGCATATATTGCCCTTTGTGCATGTCACAGCGGTTATCTTGCGCGCAATCAATGAACAGCAAAATTTCCTGCTGGATTCGAGCCTTCCGGGAGCTGGGACGGAAGAAAATCACCCACATTTGCCCGAAATACTCGCTTCCTGGCGTATTTGGGTGAGTGTTTATAAATAGCCTGTTTATAAACCAAAAATTAAAAACTGTTTATAATTGGCTGGGGAATTATAAACAGAGCCCTAGAAATCCATACCCATTCCACTTTTGCACGGTCTTCAAGCAATGAGTCGATCATGTGTCGACAACTCGCAACTCGCCCCATTAATGCTGCGCCAGTGGTGAAATTATTACTAACGGTGTACATTTTACAGCCCTCCACCTCGCGCAACAAATATTTTGATGTACTTCAGCAGAACCACTCGATTAGTTGACCGTACACGTCTTTTGCACATCTCGAGTAGAAAACAACGTGTGTGGGGGCCAACGACAGCGTTGAAGCCGATGTGACACCCTGCATGTTGTGGAAATACAGTTCAAAAGTTGGCTGAAGTACAAACTAGGGGATTGAAAGAGCGCGGGCTATTCGAAGAACTCCATACTATCCAACTTGATACCCAACAAGTCAAACTTTCGCCTGATCCGTGGAGGAAGTGACATCTCGGACGTCTTCAAGTTCTGGGAGATTTTGGCTATCTTCCTCAGGCAGGCTGTTGCAATCAGAGGCTTCTGCAGCACATTCCCTCGCAGATGCCAATATTTTATCGGGCAAATCATGGTTATTTGACCAGTGTGATGCCCAAGATCGAGTGTTGTGGTGTGGCACCTGTGAGACCCTTATTTTAACGGATTCGATGCTCTTTTTCAAAGCTGACCTTTTCTGCCAATAGTTCAAGAGACGGATCCTGTTTCAGGCTCCAGCAAAGAAACTTGATAAAGTAGTCTTTGTCTGCCTGGGTAAACCTATTACCGCCCCCATAATGAGGCTGGAAGTATCCGGTGAGTGAGCGGAATCCATGAATGGAGACTTCCGTACAATAACCTCTGTTGGAGGAGTTGGGGATCTGGGAGGTGGTTCTGGAATCCTCAGCAGAGCATTCGGGACGGGAAGAAGCTTGCTGTGTACAGCGTTCTGACTGCTCATGCTATTGATAGTTTTTCTCGACCCGGTGGCAGCGGCATGCATGGCGGAAAATTTGGGGCCTTCTAGACCTCTCTCTTTATTGACGCCCGGGCCACACATACACTTGTATGCCGCTCCAGGAGGATACACAACACGGGCCCAGATGGCGAGGCAGATTCCATTGATGCGGGGCAAATTCGACTATTCGAGGCAGATACGAGCAGCTATGTTGGCTCGACTGTCATCAAATCTCCGTTGAGCGAGCTGTTGATTACTTTTGTACTTTCCGCCAAAACGTGGCATCCTACCTATATCGGGGAATTTGATGGAAGGGTAGTGTCGAGGCAGTGTTAGGCAGTGTGGCAGATATTCGAACTCCGCCTTAGAGAGGAAATATGTCCAAATCGACATAGGAAATACATCCTGAGACGATCGAACGAGATGTCTGGAGTGGGCCGCGATTGCACAGAAAGTGCAAGCAAGAAGAGGAAATGTTTTATGCTGACCATGCGGGCAGGTTGACGCAGTCAAAAATTTCGGAAGGGGTGGGAGGCCGCGAATCGCGAAGCGGCCGATCAGCCTCTTTTACTCGATAAATTTAAGCTTTTTCAAGTGAAATTTTTATTCTCCAAAAAAGGAAAGACATTTGATCTTGCCGCAACTGTATTATGTATTGTCCTTCTAGAAATAGCGCTTGAGAAGGGTCGGTATTCAAGCTTCGGAGAGTAGATTGCAATGTAGCTAGAGTACAAACCTCCCAAGTCCCCGTAATGTTCTCCGCATTATCCACCTCAATCTGACAATAGCAGCGGTTCTGTCTGTCAACATTCCACAGTTAATCCACCAGACTCCCAACACACCAATGTGGAGGTTGAAGGTGACGGAAAGGACCAGGATGAGCGTGTAGAATGAGCGGGGTGATGCTCGGTACACAGGTTTTGTGATCAAAATGAAAAAGGGTGAGCCACAGAGCGCAGCCACTGGTAAGAGGGCGACAAGCGAAAAGAACAAAAACGGTTCCATAGCATGGTAATGAGGCTGCTGGCATGAATCCTGCGTTCGCTTCTGTGTACATGTACGTGTACAAAAAGGGGGCGGAGATTGAGAACAAATACCACTGTACCAGGGATAACTCACCTCGAAATGGACCAGGTGCGAGAATCTCGCCAGAAAATATACATCGAGGATAAGGCCTGATCCAACAAAGACGGCGCCGGTAGCAACGACGTTGCTGACTTCGCCAGGGGGGCGGAAGGCGGCGGCGGTAATGACAGACGTGAAAAGCAGGCCGAGGCTATCACGGAAAATTTAGTCATTGCAGAAAGCCGTCTTTCACTTACATAGTTATTGCGGCCAGCAGCTTCGCTTCCGGAATTAGCGATGTTGCAGCGCTTAAATCCGGGATTACTCACAGCGGTTCCTACTTCCCAGTGCCTCTCCGGTTCACGCCTTGGGTCGAGCTGATCTCCTTGAGGCAAGGCCGCTCGAGTGAGCGCAAGACGTCCAAGCATGGGGTCCGAGAAAGAGGAAACGAGTCACAGTGTGGCGTTGGTTTGTGCATATTTGTCCCATCGGTACCGCTGTATCACGTGCATGTGAGGTCATGTAACCATATATGGAAAGTGACCGTACTGTAGGGTGGGCACCGCCGGTAGTTGTGGTCGGGTATTTGTTTGTGTTAAGATCGACTGGCTCCCTGCCAAATTTTGATGGCCAGACGCTTACACGTTTTCCGGCTGGCCTCGGCATCTGGCTGAGAGTTTGAAGACGCCGAAAAATATGTACTTCCACCGAATGGTGTTCGGGTTTGAAAAAAGACACAGTTTAAGATGTAATTTTGAGGAGTGCCAGCCCATTTCTCGTCTTGGTCTCAAACCCGAACACCGTTCCAGAGGGGCGAATAAATGAAAAATGTTGGCTGCCGACGTTAAGTGATCCGCAGCCTGTGGGAGTCGGCAAACGTGTATCGCTTTGGCGCGCATCAAAGTAATACAGACGCGTGACACCACCGTGACCCGACGCGCGCACATCCTCCTCGACGGTCTCCAGACGTGTTTTTGGCTTGAGGACACAGGGAGCCTTGGTGAGTCCTCAGGCCACTCATATAAGCCTGCTAAACCTCCAGATGAAGCACTAATCCCCTTTCCAGTGCCTTTTACAGCGAATATTCACCCTCCACTTCCCGGCCTCACTCCGCTCCATTCCGGCCCTGTAATATGGGCAAGGTTCAAATTCGACGGAAGAAGAAGCCCTCGGAAGCCCGGAAGGCCCCACTCGGAGACTCTACGGAACGGGGTCAACAAAGAAAATGAAGACCCCACACCAGTAGTGAAAGCACAGAAAGCCGTGCGCAAACCCAAAAACTACAAGAATGCATTCACAAACTCACAGCGGAAGGTTAACCACATGTCCGTAAAGGCCATAGCGCTCAAGAGCCAAGTTTCAGAGCTTCAGGGCCAGCTCAAGGCCGAGAAGAAGCGTCGGGACACACTGAATAGTGACATTAATTGGCAACCCAGCATCAATATGCGTACAAGTTACACCACGCACAACCCCCATTGTTTAAAGGATGCAAATTCAAGGCCAAAAACCACCCCTCCTTTGCCTTCAGGTTTATTCGCAAACACTCGGATACATTCTGCATGCCGTACGGCTTACTTCTCTGACCTTCTCCGATGATGCAGAGTGATACCAACCCTTCCCGAGGCCCCAATTACACTCCACACTTCCGCGATGTAACACATTCCTGAACGCTACAGCGGCCCTTTGCGCACTCGCACCGTCAGGTCTAGCTCCCTTCTGGCTATACCCGGTTGTTGTCTCTGGATGCTATCTGCCACGGCAGACTCAAGCGCAAGCTAGCAAAACTCTTGCTCAGGCTAACGTTCTAGACCAAATTAAGAGTCCTATCAGCAAAAACATTCTTGTCGAGCCAGAGCACTAACTGCTCAAATGCGGTTCAGATGCACTTTTAATCGGCCGCCAAACTCTTAAAAATGGGAGCTTCGACCTTTCTTCTTTTAGCGGGGAGGGCGTCAATTGAATGAAAAAAAAAGAAATTACTACAAATAAGACGCAATGGATGTTGTTTTTCATCCAGATGTTGCGAGGGAGGTCATTTTGTGTCTCAGAGACCCAGAGTTGGCCAAGAGCCACTAAATTTTTCGATGGTACACCCCATTCCGGTTACTTTACGCCATTCGCATCTTATTTGTAGTAAAAATTCGGATTTACAGCTCTTTGCGGAACTTAGGGCGTGGATGATTTTTTTCCGTTTTGGGACATTTTGCTCAGCACAGCTGCCCTGGGTGCAATTCTTCTCGGATTGTCTCGGGATATGCGTGTTGGATTCGCACTGAAATTCAGCAGTCAATGGTGTCCTCCATTTTATTTTATTTTGCTTACCTAATGAAAATTTCACCCCAAAAAATCCTGATTGCAGGCAGGAACAGCTGTAGCACTCATAATACCGCACCAATTGCCATAGTTTTTGGATATGTTATATTTCACTAAGATTACTAGTCAACTACGACCTTTATACATTTCGGGACACTCTGTTTCCCATCCAAAGACGTATTTATTTCCAGGGTGTAAACACCCTCCTCACCATACCCCACAACAAATCACAATAGTTGAGTATATTGCCTATTCTAATTGGCCATTGACTAAGGAATATGTAGAGTGTGTGTGTACCAAATTTTAGGTCATTCGGGGCAGTACTGCCAGCACTACAGCTGTCCTGCCTGCAATCAGGATTTTTTGGGCGAAATTTTCATTAGGTAAGCAAAATAAAAAATGGAGGATGCCATTGACTGCGGAATTTCAGTGTGAATCCAACGTGCTATATCCCGAGGTAATCCGGGAAGAGTTACATCCAGGACAGCTGTCCTGAGCAAAATGTCCCAAAACAGAAAAAAATTATCCGCGCCCTACATTCCGCAAAGGGCTGTAAACAAGTTTTTGATGAAGTGTCGGATTTCAGTCTCGCTTACAGCCCTCTGCGGAACTTAGGGCGCGGCTGTTTTTTTTCTGTTTTCAGCGGTTTTGGGCAGGACAGCTGCTGCGGGCTCAATTCTCATCCGTTCACCTTGTGAGTATGCTCAATCTATTCAGAATGTCGATGCACAGTTTTCTGCGTCTTCAGATTTCTTACTTTATTCTCCGATCAAATCTATGGCCCAAGTGTGCATATTTTGGGATATTTCCGGGCAGGACAGCTCTAGGATGAGTATTTCACCCCTGATTGCCCTAAATTTTTTATATGGTGGACTTCTATGTATAATCTAGTTCCTGAAATACCGGGATAGTGAATATAACTCCTGGTTTCAATCTAGTGGTCAGGAAATAGTGGGTAGATTTACAGCCCTTTGCGGAACTTAGGGCGCGCACGTTTTTTTCTGTTTCAGGACATTTTGCTCAGGACAGCTGTCCTGGCGCAATTTTTGTCCGATTGCCTTGGGATATGGCGCGTTGAAATCGCACTGGAAATCCGCAGTCAATGGTATCATACATTTTGTATTTTGATGCCATAATTAAAAAAATCCCTGAAAAATCATGGTTTCAAGCAGGACAGCTGTAGGGTGAGTAATAGTGCCCTGAATGACCTAGACTTTTGGTACCACACACCTCTACATATTCCTTAGTCAATGGCCTATTAGGATAGGCAATATACTCAACCATTGTGATTTGTGGTGGGATATGGCGAGGAAGATATTTACATCATACAATAAGGTCTTTCAACTGGAAATAGAGGGTACTGAAATGTAAAAAGGATACAGTTGACTAGTAGTCATGGAGAAATATAACATATCCAAAGACTACGGTAATCTGGGCCATATTACAAATGCTACAGCTGTCCTGCTTGAAACCATGATTTTTCGGGGATTTTTTTATTGCGGCATCAAAATACAAAATTTAGGGTACCATTGACTGCGGATTTCCAGTGCGATTTCAACGCGCCATATCCCAAGGCAATCGGACAAAAATTGCGCCCAGGACAGCTGCCCTGAGCAAAATGTCCCGAAACAGAAAAAAAACGTGCGCGCCCTAAGTTCCGCAAAGGGCTGTAATCTCAATCAGCTTGCTGTTTCAATACGGTAGCCTGGCATCATAAAGAGGTTCCATTCACTATCCCGTTATTTTAGGAACTAGATTATACATAGAAGTCCACCATATAAAAAAGCTAGGGCAATCGGGGATGAAATACTCATCCTAGAGCTGTCCTGCCCGGAAATATCTCAAATATGCGCACTTGGGCCATAAATTTGATTGGAGAACAAAGTAAGAAATCAGTCTAGAAGATGACATAACAAAAAGATATGTAATATCCTCGGTGGGTGATGAGATCGGTAAGAATGGTTTGGCTGCCACCAACAAGGCCTCCACCAGAGACAAGGACATAGGCAATGGAGCGTTGACGGAGAGAACTCAGAAAGGAGTATGAGTTGATGTGGCGATGTGTCGGCTAGGGTGCGTATCACGCGAACTGACGGTGGAATGTGCACATTCACATACCACTCCTTGACTCCTGTTTCTGTCTTTTATTTCATATTATGTTCCGTTTTACTCGGCGAGTCGCCTCCTGATTTGCCATTGCCTGCTCCTCGCCGCAGAGCACGATCACAGAACCCACCCCGTGATCTCCTCGCCGATCAATCATGGTTAGTAGTCATTTCCACCAGGAAAAATTGGCTTTCCTTACTTATCGCACCAGATTTTCAGCCTGTTGAGATGACCTTTGGCGATATTATCCATCAAAATAATTTCCCAAGGCTCGTGACACTTGAACTTACTGTGTGCAACGCAATGAATAATTTTGGCTTCACAGTGATGACCTGCACTATCCTCCTTGGGCTGGTGGAACTCCCTCCATTTTGATGGCGAAGCAGATACATACTCATACTGTGCATCACGGAGGCCTCGAGAGCGAAGCTGTTCAACAGATGCTAGTGGAAGCCGACCAGTGGATTGACAGTTATACATTGAGCTCCCCTCCTCCCGTCTTGTCTGCGGCTTCCGACTCGTTTCGTCCCATGACTCCGAATAATAGCCCTCTCGGTCTTTACTCTTCAGCAAATCAGTCCACTCGTGCCATGTAAAGATATTTGAACTGATTCGGTGTCAACCGGCCGGCCGAATCTTCGATTCCCATGATCCTATGCCCGCAATACCTCACCCAGCCGGACTACGGATTGACCAGAAAATGAAAACTCACTCCACTTCTGCACCGGGAAGAGATAAAATATGTGCACAGCCACAAAATTCAAAAATATTACACAATGCGGTTCGCCGGGGGTTAAATTTTCTGTGCATGTGTCAGAGGATACATTCACCTACATTCACCCTGCTGGACCACAAATCGCCCAGAAAATGGAAACTCATTCCAGTTCTGTACCGGGAGAGATAAAATATGTGCACAGCCACAAAATTCAAAATATATTCCACAATGTGGTTCGCCGGGGATTAAATTTTCTGTGCACATGTCGGAGGGTGCATTCACCCAGCAAGACTACAAATCGACCAGAAAATGGACACTCATTCCACTTCTGTACCAGGAAGACATAAATATAAAATATGCGCACAGCCACAATTCAAAAAATATTCCACAAGGTGGTTTGCCGGAGGTTAAATTTTCTGTGCACATGTTGGAGGATGCATTCACCCAGCCGGACTACGAATCGACAAGAAAACGAATGCTCATTCCACTTCTGCACCAGGAAGAGGTAAAATATGTGCACAGCCAAAAAATTCAGCAAATATTCCACAACAAAACAGTCGCCCCATCGCGATGATGATGTCTGAGTCACGCGTTTCAAATGGCAGACCGTCGATTGTCCTATTGAGGAGATCGAGTTCCTTCTGAAATACGTGTCATCCTTTGCTCCAACGGCAACTCGGAGCAAACGCAACCGCGAACTATGTCACAACAAGATCTTGCACACTACCTCATGCCCTCAGCTCTCGTGTAAAGGCACCAGGGCCCTAAAGATCAATCCGAGGAGACAGTTCGAACCCACAGAGATTTGAGGCCCCCCCCCACTGAACATGGCATAGGTTGTGTGAGAGTATCCTCATCATCATCATCATCATCATAATACAGTGTATCTCTAGGCAGTAGACTCTGAGAAGCTCCTCAAATTCCTTTCGAGAAGTAGCCACTGGCTCTAGTGGAGGTTGCACTGCATTATATGGTTCATCATCATTGAACCTGACATGTCTTGAGGTTATAATTGAACCATGTGTTCCATCTTTGTTGATGATAAACAGATCATATGCTTTACTGCCTTCATGATATCCAACAAAGACACAGCGCTCTGCTTTATCTCCAAAATTCTGTTTGTGGCGCTTCTCTTTTGGAATGAGAGGATATGTTCGACATCCAAAACGGTGCATGTGGTGAACATCCAGTGGCCAATCGAACATTTTCTCATGTAGAATGCAAAAGTTCTGAGCAGAGGTAGGAGTGCGATTTATAGTATATGCAGCTGCACACAAGGCTAAGTTCCAGAATTTTCGAGGCAACCAAGAATCAATGAGCATTGTTGTTGCCCATGAGACCAGGGTCTGATGCATCAACACCATCCTGTTCTGGTGTATATGGTGCAGTTACTTCATGTATGATTCCAAGTCTTCTGAATTCTGCCTCCATCTGCTGAGATGTGAATTCTCCTCCGTCTGTACGGAAAAATTGAGTCCAGCCTGCACAGAAATCCCAATTTGCAATATGCGCACGGAAGAATTTTTTAACGTGCTGTTGCCATTCTCTCAGGAGTCTATAGATCTCAGACTTCTTTTTGGCAAATAAAACCCAGACATGAGAACCCCAATGATCGACCAACACAGCCCAATAGCGAAATCCGCCTGGTGCTGCTGGTGTTACAGGTCCCTGAAGGATGTCTCGATGCCGTAGCATCGCTTCGACTCCGGCTAGCATCTCAATCTCGTGCACCGGATAATTTTGTTGAGCTGAGTTCAACTTTGCGGAGAAGAAGGCAGCGACCTTGCCGCTTTTCCGATCCTTGCCTTGGCAGAGGAAACCAGCGACGCCCGAACTGCATCCATCCGTAACCAGGAAGAAAGGGTCTGCATGTTTCCCGTACCTCAAGGGGACGCGATGGTGATCCCTCGTCTCGTGAGTAATCCTTTTGCAGTCCTCAAACGCTCTCTGCTGCGTGTAGCTCCATCTAAACAGAACCGTGTCTCACGTGAGCCCGTGAAGAATTCCCATCGGAAGTCGTATGCGAGCCAGATCTTTACCGAGATACCCGATTGATCCAAGAAAACCACGAAGTAAGTCTCGATTCGTTGGAGTTTTCCAGTTGATCACAGTGTCAACTTTATCAGGGTCCATCCGTATTCCCTGGTCATCTACGATGCATCCGAGCACCTTGAGCTCAGGCTGAAGAAATGAAGTTTCGTCTCGCTGAGGTAAAGTGTCTCGTGATTCAAAATATCAATTATCGCTTTGACATGGGTCTTGTGCTCTTCGAGCGTGTCCAAATACACGATGATATTGTCCAGGTAGACATCCATGAACTTCCCAATGAAGTCTGAGAAGAGGTAATTCATCAGCGACTGGTACGTCGCCGGTGCGTTACAATCTCCTATCTGGATGACCAGACTAACCATATTTCCATCAGGAGTCGTTACAGTCGTTCGGTCGACGTGCTCGGTTGAAATGTTAAGGTTGACCTTCAACATGCGGCAGCATGTACTCATGCCGGAGCGAAGCGAAGGCACATCTTGTACAGTATATATAGATGGCACCATTATGTACATACTTCGCGTGTTTGTACCCGTCAGTACCCACAAATACACCGCTGGTCTTCCGTCCCTCGGGCACTTTCTGTTGTAGTGTCGCTGTGGTCCTCGTGCAGGCCGTACTCCGTTCCCTCCCCGGATTCCATTTGCCTTTACATAATATTATCGAGACATGACGCAGTCGATCACAAGGTGCCCGAAGCGGTTAGAGTCGTTACCTGAATAGCAAAATGTGACAAGCACTGCCTGCTGACTAGCAGAAACCACTGACGTTTCACGTGATCCCGTGGCCAGTTCTCACCCCCCCTTGGGACCTAGAAATCGAGGGGGTTGACTGGCAGGCAGTGGAGCCGTTTTTTTGACCACGTAAAGCCTCATACTGTACTTTTTCCTTCAAATTGGTAGTCATGTGTCACGCACCCCCCTGTCGATCATGAAATTCGGTCGAGGTCACGCGTCACTCAGGCCTCTGTCGAACATCCAAGTGGTGGGAGTGAGCAGCGATGGACATCAGATGGGCTGATGGGAGCCGTCACAGCCACATCAAACGGCGCCGACCTTCATCTCTACCTACGACATGCTGAAAACATATCCCAGGGGTCAAAATGCGAATTAAACCATTCAATAGTGAAGCACTGGGTTCAAAATGGCAGTACGGAGCATGTGATTCAAAATGGCATTTGGTGCCATGGGGGTCAAAATGCGAATTAAACCATTCAATAGTGAAGCACTGGGTTCAAAATGGCAGTACGGAGCATGTGATTCAAAATGGCATTTGGTGCCATGGGGGTCAAAATGCGAATTAAACCTTTCAATAGTGAAGCACTGGGTTCAAAATGGCAGTACGGAGCATGTGATTCAAAATGGCATTCGGTGCCATGGGGGTCAAAATGCAAATTAAACCATTCAATAGTGAAGCACTGGGTTCAAAATGGCAGTACGGAGCATGTGATTCAAAATGCCATTCAGTGCCATGGGGTTCAAAATGCGAATTAAACCATTCAATAGTGAAGCACTGGGTTCAAAATGGCAGCACGGAGCATGTGATTCAAAATGGCATTTGGTGCCATGGGGCTCAAAATGCGAATTAAACCATTCAATAGTGAAGCACTGGGTTCAAAATGGCAGTACGGAGCATGTGAATCAAAATGCCATTCAGTGCCATGGGGTTCAAAATGCGAATTAAACCATTCAATAGTGAAGCACTGGGTCCAAAATGGCAGCGGTGCTTCACTATTGAATGGTTTAATTCGCATTTTGACCCCCATGGCACCAAATGCCATTTTGAATCACATGCTCCGTGCTGCCATTTTGGACCCAGTGCTTCACTATTGAATGGTTTAATTCGCATTTTGAACCCCATGGCACTGAATGGCATTTTGATTCACATGCTCCGTACTGCCATTTTGAACCCAGTGCTTCACTATTGAATGGTTTAATTCGCATTTTGACCCCCATGGCACCAAATGCCATTTTGAATCACATGCTCCATGCTGCCATTTTGGACCCAGTGCTTCACTATTGAATGGTTTAATTCGCATTTTGAACCCCATGGCACTGAATGGCATTTTGAATCACGTGCTCCTTACTGCCATTTTGAACCCAGTGCTTCACTATTGAATGGTTTAATTCGCATTTTGACCCCCATGGCACCAAATGCCATTTTGAATCACATGCTCCGTACTCCCATTTTGAACCCAGTACTTCACTATTGAATGGTTTAATTCGCATTTTGACCCCCTTGGCACCGAATGCCATTTTGAATCACATGCTCCGTGCTGCCATTTTGAACCCAGTGCTTCACTATTGAATGGTTTAATTCGCATTTTGACCCCCATGGCACCGAATGCCATTTTGAATCACATGCTCCGTACTCCCATTTTGAACCCAGTGCTTCACTATTGAATGGTTTAATTCGCATTTTTGACCCCCATGGCACCAAATGCCATTTTGAATCACATGCTCTGTGCTTCCAAAACATCCCAAAACACAACTTTTTCAATCTGCCCCTTAGGTACTGCCAATTGCTGTAAGCATGCACAAGACACCAGATCATGCCATGGTCATAAAACCTACTAATACCGCGTTAGTGGTAAGGATTTAAATTGCGAAAAGAATTGCAATGTTGATCTCGCTACATTACATAATACCTTGGTTTGTGTCTGGTAGATAGCTAGGTCTCGACCCGAACATGCACCAGTACCAGTGGGGTTCTGCATATAAATTCAATCTGAGCTCAAAAATACTGGGTGAATAGTTCCTCTGAGGTGTAATTATTGCCGCATTGGCCTCAACTCTCTTTTTCTCGCCTTCACCCTTCGTCTATGGCGGTCAAAGTGCACATTTATTCCGCCGCAAGATAAAGAGGTGATTTCGGACTTACCGCCCCAAATATCGGTGATTAGATCCCTGCCGCGCAAAAGAGATAAGGATCGAGACGTCGCTTAACTTGCGGGGAAATTGTGGCATCCCGCAAGATATATATAGATGCCGTCCGCAAGATACAGACATAGCCTCCCACAGTAAATATACCCGAGTTCAGCAGAGCGATGCATTTTCAAATCACGAAACATGTCACAATGTGTGTTCGAGGACAGTAAACAAAGTGCTGAGGAAGGAGTGTCTGTGAAGGTTTATGAAGTACTCGTTATGGAAAAAAGTGATGGACGCTGGATTTTGAGGACGTGTATTTGTGATGGAAGGGTGTTTTGGTGGTTGGAACTGGATATGAGGGAGATCTACTAGGCTGGTGGAAGACTTGTAGCATATTGATGCTATCAAAAAACATTGATTTCCCATCAAAACAGGGCCAAAGTGAAAAACGGCTAGGCTTCATAGCTCATGAACAGATGCAGATTTCAAGATGGTTTAACTTGTGGATTCATTTGCATCAACGAACACTACAATCTGGCCTTTTCACATTTTCCATAAAAAATTCCTGGAGTCAGTTGGAAAATACCATTTTGCGATTTGAGCGGTTATTAATGGGAAATCAGTAGAAATTGATCCCATCAATATGGTAGAAATGTTCCACCAGTCCGTACATCCGTTCTATATTTGGTTTTGTGTCAAAACAATGCTCCATCATGGAGATATGGGCCCAAAACCCAGCGTCCATCACTTTTTTCCATAACGAGTAGGTAAGACTTGCCGCTGTGATAGGACTGGAGACAACCATCGGGGAGACTCACCCCTCATGTCGACTTCCTTTGTTGTGTTGCGGCATGAGTGGGCATTCGGCATACTGGTTCAATCTACAATTCAAACTACCCAGCAGTCGGACACAGGCCTTGAATGCTAATCGGCCGAAGTTCACTTCAGTGAACTGCGGCCAATAAGCTCATAGGATGCTCTGCGTGACGTTACAACTCACAAGAGGACATTTAATATATGTCTGGTAGCATTGCCAGTTCGAGTTGCGGGTGATGTGATTCAAATCATCTCGGGGTTCTCGGAGATGTTGGATCTGACTCCAATTGTCGTTTTCGAGTGGGCATTGGACAGTCTGCGACTCTTCAGAGTGCAGTTCAAGGTAGTAAACCTTGAAAACAACTGATGGCCTGGGGGGTCCGTGTATGGGGGGGGTACGGCGCCAGGGCCACGTTCGCGGGTCGCAAGGGTGCTTCTGCGGTTGCTGAAGGAGATTGAGAACTATTGGAGCCTGTGCAAATTTCAGGGTCCCTATGCTGTCAAAATTCCGTCGATTTAAACCATGTGCAGCCATCCCGGGGATGTTCGCCGGCGTGAGCAAGGTTTTGAGGGCAAGCTGTCGGTTCCTGCCCACTGTCTAGCTCGCTCAATTCTGGTTCGAGATGTCCACAAATTTGAGAACACTAGAATTCTGACAACCCACATAGATATAATGTGCTCAGTAAATTTTGCTTCTCACTTCCATTAATTTGATCAATGGAGGGCATGACGAGATTGCTGAAGCAGGTGAGAAAGGATAGGTCAACTGTCCGGTATTGAGGTGCCTGAGCAAGAGCTGGAACGATTTTGCTGCACAGTAGAAGTGGGGAACCACCATGTAGGGGAACCTCAGCCCCTTCCAGGTCCGGCACAAATATGCAAACCGCCATACGCTTCCTCTCGGTTTGTGCCATACATACACTGCATTTAATTGCTGCTCTAGTGAACTTCGCCGTGTTTATTGCGGGAAGTTATGAAAAAAAGTTTTGCGGGGAGTACAAAAGTTGTGTCCGCAACTTGTCTCTATCTTGCGGGCGCGTGTGTATCTTGCGGGGCGAGGTCTATAAATATATCTTGCGGGAATTATCATTTTCCGCGCAAGTTAAACGATCTGATTATCGTTATCTCTTTTGCGGGGAAGACATTGAATCGCTTATCTTTAGGGCGGTAAGTCCGAAATCGGCTATATATCTTGCGGCCGAATAAAAGTGCACTTTGACCGTCATAAATCACCGATATTTGGGGCGGTAAGTCCGAAATCACCTCTTTATCTTGCGGCGGAATAAATGTGCACTTTGACCGCCATATTCGTCCAAAACGAAGACAAGTTTTTCACAATTCCCAGGCATCGAAAAATTCCAATACCACCTGACATAGAGGTCACCATGGTCAACCAAAAAGAATATCCGCCGTCCTAGCACCCAGTCAGACGGTGTCGGAACCGTTCCCACACAAAGGTGAAGTAGCAGATTGGCTTTCGTACGAGCTTGTGAAGCCGTATATGGAAGGTTTAGTAAGCAGGACAATTTAGCTACATAGCTATGCTGTACAGCCTCCATGTGTTTGTAGTGGATCCCAACAAACGCAATACTATCCCACTTACCTGGATCGTACCGCGCCCGAGACTATCCTTATTTCTAACAGTCACCATGGTCAACGAAAAAGAATAGCCGCTGTCCCAGCACCCAGTCAGACAATGTCGGAACCGTTCCGACATACAAGTGCAGCAGTGGATTTCCCTTCGAATTTTCTGTACCGCGACCAAGTCGTTGTGCTTGATTTTTGTTCCCAATGAGGGTCATGTCTTGGAGTCGTCTACGGCCGTCAGTAACGACCCTCGCTCTTGGACTCGTGCTAGGCTCGAACCAGCCGCTCGCTCAAAACCGGCAAGTTTAATGACAATCAATCAAAGGTGTTGGGCGAAGCGGTTGGAAGATAATCACCGGAGCTTAGTACGGTCGAGATTTTCCCATGGAGGTTATTTTGACTTAGAAAAATTTTGGCCTCCCGAATATTCAAACTTGTGTTCTTAAAAATCTGAATCGACAATTTTGTTCTAAGTAGCTCGTTATGTATACTTCATAGATATCAGATTATTGACGCTTAACACAACTGCGCTACAACCAATTTACCGATCACCCCTAACAGCCACCCTATCCCTGAATCTTCATTCAATGAACGTGGTATGTCAAAATCCCATAGCAAAGTCCTTGGTTGACCTTTTTGTAGGATATTTTGAATGCCATGGAGGCTGTCTGGGACTCGCCTCCGTGACCAGCAGCCCCGTCCATCCACCCTGCGACAGCTGCCCAACGCGATTTTGGACATCTGTGGCAAAGTCACATGCAATGAAATTAATCCATTTATCGAGCGCATACCCACGATCGCCGATGCCGTGATTAAGCCGAAGGGAGGCCATACATCCTACTGAACATGTACATGTAATTTGAACAAAAATATTCTACAAATTGCGGTGGTAAAACACGAGTTTCCCAGCACTTTCTGTGATAATGAGTACGGGATCTATGAGACCTATGTGGCTTATGTTGTCTATACAGCTATGATAGACCACACTGCGTCTATGATGTACCATGCGGTGTCTATGGTTGTCTATGTGGCTGCAGCCGCCCCTCCCACGGTTCTATATAGATGGGGGTTTGCTATGAGCTCTCTCGTGTCTTTCTTGGGCTACGATGATCTATATTGCAATTTCAGATTTTCCTGATGAAACCGCCTTGAGACGCCGTTGGGACATGAACGAGAAGTGCGAGCGATGGCGGCGGTGGCCGCCTAAAATCAGTGGAATAACGAGATGGTATTGAAAGATTCGTGGAAAGGTAATAGACACTGCGCATGCGAGTCCAGATTAAAGATAAAATAATGTCACAGTGAAAGAATGCCTACCGATGAACAGCAAACCAGATCACAACCAAATTTCGTCACCGACACAGGGGTGCGTGACCCGTGACTGTCGAATTGAATGAAATAATACAGTATATCTACAACATTGTTTACACCTTTACACCCAAAATCTCATCAAACCAATGGGATCTGCACATAACTAACCATTGAGCGAAATTGAAGGCCTGAAGAATTGCCAGCGGGGCTTTCAATGGGATAAAAATGTTTTGGTTATAGCGCAATGCACAAAAGCCACATGCGGCTTGTGCGCAACCTATCTATTTTAGTTCAACGGAATTGATGCACAGTAATGGCCTGGGCACCGGTCAATTATCAAAATACGATTCCCGCTCAAGGAGGTAGGGTGAATTCCAGGGGAGTGACGGCAGTGGTGGCGCAGCGCCTTCGTCTTCGACTTCTTCCATCCCGATGAATGATTGCTTATGGCTGGGAGGCGAAGGAGTCTCGATTGCGGCGCAAACAGTCTGGGACGAACACAGTTGGAGAGTAAAGGGAGCGACCGGCGATCCGGATGAGATAACTCCCGGGGCCGATTTGGACAGTTCAGAGTGTTGGACGTCGATGATGGCAAGGATTTCCACATTTTTTGGCGGCGACTGGGGATTAATGGGGGAGAGAAAAGAGCTGCGATCCAATTGCGCTCCGTCTTCAACGGGATGATGACCTACTGAAAGACTCTTGTACATAAGGCGGTGAACAGATGCGCAAAAACAACGACAGTACCTGACTTGCGTATCCTCTCGCGTAACACCTGCATGCGACTGGCAACTTGTTTCTTTGTTCGAACGATGTCAAGGCCTTGGAGATAGTCCACAATGAACTGGTCTAGGCCACTGCGTCCAAGGGTGTGAGTCGCAAAGGGGGCGTCCCAATATGCCTGGAGCCCTGTGGGAATCGGTATCAGCCCCGGAAGACCGAACCATCAAAGTGAAGCCGAGGACCTTGGACAAGAGCATATTGGATCTCCTTGGACCACGCAGATTGCTTGTGTTCAGACATAGACTTTCGGACTGCCGACGTCTGGCGATGCTACAATATTATTGAATGGGGGGCCGCTTTATAGATGAAGTCGGCCCGGAATCCGCATCAGTGTCCGGCCCCGAGGCCGAGGATGTCACCAAATCTATCCATGTACTGTAGGCCGCCGGAATGTTTTATTCATGTGCGCCGTAGAGGCCGCCCTTTGAGCGGGCGATAAACCGCTGATCGGGGAGGTTGAAACTAAATTGAAGTCGATTAGTCTTTGATGTATCGGGTGGACTCAGAAAGCAAAAGGAAATCGTACTGCGAATGTGGGCGATCCGTGGAGCAGCTGGGGAGGTTGGGTGGATTAGGAACAGGCAAACATGTACAATGTGATTCGAGACATCTGCTTAAGATACGAGTAATTACCTCAGGTCACGCTTTTCAAAATAACCCATGGTAGCGCGCTTCGGGGCAAAACCCACGCTCTTGCCTATCACCAGCCTATAAATTATTTACAGTATCAAGGTCTCACGTTGATGCTGTGACCAACCTTCATGCCGTGTTGATATCATCTTGGCACCCGTAGAGAGTTAATGGCGCTCCTGATTACGAGGAAATGGATGAGGTCCAGCAGTTTCGGATTCCCGCCGTCTGTGGGTGAAGACAGATATACTTTGTCTGATTTGAATTCACTGCACATTTAAATATGAGGATGAGAATATAAGGCCTAAACCTCATTTTTACATGAGATGGCAGTACCGAGGGCGCGAATCCGTTTTGGGCATTTTCTGATCCCCGCAATCGATTCGCCTATATCTCGATGAGTTCTGCATGAAGACATACTATCAGTGACTAGGGAGCTGGCCACACTAGCACCATGCCAAGGAGCATTGTTAATGGCATGCCAAACGCTCGTTACGTGACCTACACCGTATGAAGAAATGAGGTTCTCGCCAGCAGGCATCCTATCAGCCTCCTAGACGTCATGAAGGTCGCAAAAGTGGTTACAATGCAAGAGACCTGCGCCATAATCGCCCCAGCCATATTCTGTGGATGGCACAGAAATTTGCAGAGGCCAAGAGCAGCATGCATGGAAATTGAGGAAAGGCCGGAGGGTTAGTAAACAGAATGACATGTGCTATGTGCTGAATAGCGCAGAGGCCCGATCTGAAAGAGTATTACCATCCACAAGCAGCAGATTCGAGTTCGAAAAACTTGCCTGTCGATAGGAATTCACACCTTCATCCAAATCTCAGTGAAATGCACCGCATGGGCGACCCAGCTCTGGGACCCCACGTCCTCGCCGATCCCCCGGCCCGTCCTCGCCGCCTTCGCCGCCCAGCCTGAGCGGGCGGTACGGCATGCACAGCCGCACGCCCTCGTCCCCGCGCTCCTCCGCCCGCCACTCCCCGCTCCGGCCCATTCCCCGCGAAAGACGGAATTCGGGCCACCTCTTCCCGTCGGCGAGCGCGCCCGGGGGCGGGCTCGCGATGAGCAGCATGGGCATGGGCCCAAGTGGGAGTGGACAAAGCATGAACACGATCCGCGCGTACAGCCGCCGCGCTCGTTCGGCGCTGCCGCGCCCTCGACGGAAGAGCGGGAGGCGACGGTGCGGTCGCGCAGGCGGTCGTCTACGCGCGCGGAGGAGGCTGAGTTTGAACAGGACGGTGCGACGCGTGATGCTAGCCGTACGTGTTTCTCTCTATCTTGATTTCCGTTAGCTGACATATCTTGACGACTTGCAGCCCCACTGAAGAGCGTCCTCCGGCCGCCGAAGCTCGCGCCCTCCGCGTGGCAGCTGTAATTCACCGACTGGATCCAGCGGCAGCAGGCGAACAGCAGCCGCAAGCTCAACGTCGCGCAGGCCGCGAAGGAGGCGGGGCAAGAGTATGCCAGTTTGAGCGAGGAGGAGAAGGAGGTGCGTGCATTCTACTCCCTTTCTGACGTGTTGTTCTTCTCTCTTTACTTACTCGCTCGCACCCGTAGCCCTACAAACGCCGCTCGCAAGCCGCCAAAGACGTCCGCGAGCTGGCGCTCGCGTCGTACATGCGCACGCTCACTCCCGACGACATCAAGCGCGAGAACGCCTTCCGTGCCGCGCAGCGCAAGGTAAATCCCACTAAAATTCAAATAAAATGAACATTAATTGCGATACCCAGGTAGGAAAACACGTACTTCAATGGTATCTTCACGGTTCTTGGCCATACGGTTCAAGTATGCTTGGTATTGCTTACGCAGCATATTTTCCGTGTCCGAAATCCAGTCTGCATCCAAACCGTTGGTTCGATAGTACTCCAACTTGGAGCTTGGGTGAAGAACTGTTCATTGAGTGAGTTAGTAGCCGAACAGAAAATTATCAGAAACCCGAACCAAGGGCCAGACGGTATATATCAGAAGCATCTGTCTTTTGATAGTACACTACTAACTAGTGTTTTAAAGTATGAGCCAGGTACCTCCCCATTTCCGAAGTTCAACATTCAAGTGCCGCCCCTTGGCACAGCCACTGCCGCCCGGCGGCACAAAGGGCGGCAAGGGGCGGCACTTTCACTTGGCCCATCTGAATTGGGTGTGGAGATAGATGTTCTAGACCTGGTCACGTTCCCAGACTTTTTGTTTCAACTCTTGCCTCCAGGAAGCCTCACAAATGTGGGATTATCTCGGTGTAATTTTCGGACCGCACAGAGGTCAAGATAATTCATGAAAAATTGCTTGGAACCATATACTATGAACACACAGGAACATTTTTGCAAGCTAAAGTTAGCCGGTAAAATGAGTGAGTAAGCCACAACGCGATGGAACATGGAAATCAGAATTTTACTTGAGAACAAACAAAGGCAAATCTTCCATGGATCAATCGGGCGGTGCCCGTCCTCATCGTTATCTGACACATTGATCAACACACGTGACCTTTCTGATGAGAGCTTCGGGCCAGAGGAGGGAGGGTGAAATAAATTCATTTGAGGGTCTGTGAGGTCTTTATAGACCATTTATAATGTTCATCTAGACTCTGAAGTACATCCGAGAAAAATTGGTCTCAAACTAAAAGATCGTCGGATTTATGTCCGGATTTGGTAGCCACCGCCTCAAAACCATAATCTGTACCAAGCGAGGTAGTCGCCTCCTTTATATGAGAAGATATTGTCGAGGGGAATCCTACAGACCCATTTAACTGTCCTGTAGGTCAAATATAATGATCGCTGTATCAGATAACGAGATCCGGGGCCTCTTGGTTGTAAGTCTGGAAGGCCTGACATATTCACATTTTTTATGTGCCCCCGACAATTTATTCGTTCAAATTTCGGTGTTTTTGGCTGTTGGAGTGCAGAACACGTCCCATACCCCCAATAATGCTTGGAAAGACCTAGATGTTTGTTATGATATACTTCTTGGTACTCTAGAGGGCGGAATAGTGAATGTGAATCATATTTCAACTCTACGGTCCATATTATTCGGCAAGAAAAATTGATCCCGCAGCAATAATGCGCAATACATTTGAAGTAGGAGTGAAGTTCACTATCCCGGTATTTGAGGCCCTTCGGAATAGGAGTTTTGATGTGAAGAGTGAGATATCTGCGGGACGGCGGAGCCGGAAGGCTACATAGCGGTATCGACGGCATCGCTGAGAAAGATGAGCGGTGTCGTAGGGAGTACTAAGATTTTGCGGGGCAGTGTTGAGGTGCATATGGGCGGGAGCGGAATAGTGAAGGCCGATGACCCAGTGGGGAATAGTAATGGGCCAAAATGAATTTTCTTGAGCCACACGAAAATGTGGCAAAAATTACAGGCATTGGCAGTACCGAAAGGCGCGAATCCAAAAATTGCCGTTTTGGGCATTTTTGGATCCCCGCGACCGATTTGCTCATATCTCCACGAATACTGCACAGATTGAACTGAAATTTAGCTAGATAATTCGGGCCAATTCAACCACTATTAGTGATAGAGTCAGATTAACAAAAATATATTGTAGTGCACTTTCTGTCACATCGCTGTTTCTGCCGGCGGATCCTGACCACTAAGCTCAAATCTGGTCTAAATGACCTGATTTTTTGGGAGGGGGTACTCACATATGTATCCAGTGATGTGATAGAGCATGAAACATGAATTTTGTTGAAATGGACCAGTCACGCGTCCTCAACAGCTGTGAAGCTGTCCAACTTACAGCTATTCTACAGCACCTGCTACAGCATTTGTACTGCAGTATATCCTGTAACAGCACTCTACAGCTTTAGATTACTTTATATACGACCATTACTTTACCTTGCAACAGAGAGTTCCTGTCATCCTGAAATCCCCGTGTCTGCGAGTCTGTGTGCAACTGTCACTTCCAACAAATTTATTCTTTCCGGCTCTTGCTGCCTCTCCACAGCATTTTTGAGGTGACAAACAAAAACTTGGGTCTAGCTACGCCAGTTCTGAGTCAATTAAAGTGGATAAACAGCGAGGGTGGTCGCTCAACGCTCTTCTATCCTCCTACGCAGTAAAATACGCGCTGTACGCCCTAATTAGGACGTGTTTCCATTCTTGACCACCATCAAGTGGCCGTGAGCTCATCAGCCGTAGCACTGCAGGCAAGTGCGATGGGCGTGGGTTCATGGCATATGACTGACACTTGCCATGGCGTTGGTGCCGCATGTGGTGGGGGAACAAAGAGATTCTGCGGCCCGGGGTCCGGAAGCGATGGCATCGTGGGGAATTCCGCAAGGCGTATAGTGTTCAGTCAACTTGCAAAAGATACCCTGTTCTCATTGATTTTATGCTGACTCAAATGACCTCTCCAAAACCGAGGAAATCGGACAGAAAGTACCATAACCACTAGGCCATGCAACCATTGCAAACTGCCTGCCAACCTGGAATAAACCAGGTACTGCCGTCGCTTGGTTGGCACGCGGCTTGTTTCGCCCAAAGTTGGGTGGGAACTGACCCTCCTTCCCTCCCCCGGGCCAGTAACAGTTCTCGATTGTATGGCTTGTCTTGTTAACCACTTTGCACCCGGGGTTTATGCAACGGCGCTTCGGTGCTGAGGTATTGAGAGCAGCGGGATCAACGGTGACTGGTGTTCTCGGGCATTTTAGTATTAATTGCAACCGTCTTGATGAGCGCAAACACATCATCAAGATCGGCGGCTGCAAATAATGCCCCTTGAAGACCAAGCCAGCGCGGCATTCAACTCATACTCAATGTTGACCAGTGCGCTGATCTATTCCTACTGTCACAGACTACGGCTTGAGCATAGGAGGAACTGAGGCACGAGGACTTTGGGAGTCGTCGCCGTTGCTGAGGTGAGACAGTGTTGGAACCGTTCCGACCCCCAGATGCAGCGGCGGATTGCCCTTCGAATTTTCTGTACATTTTTTAATTCATCATGATCAACAAAAGAGAATACCTGCTGCGCCAGCACCCGGTGAGACGGTGTCGGAACCATTCCGACACACAGGTGCAGCAGCAGATTGCCCTTGGAATTTTCTGTATATTTTTGACTTCACCACGGTCAGCGAAAAAGAAGAGGCTCTGTACCAGTACCAAGTCGGCCAGAGTCGGGACCGTTCCGACACACAGGTGCATGCAGTAGACTTCGAATTTTTTATATATTTTTGATTCACCATGATCAACGAAAAAGAAGAGCCGCTGTCCCAGTATCAAGTTTGCCAGTGTCGGAACCGTTCCGACACGAGGAGAAGGAGGCCGAGGACAGTGACGAAGGCGCCTAGGTCCTGCAGGTCTTCCTTTCGACGAAGCAGAAGTAGTTTAGGAATAAAAGATGGGGACAGAGGAAACCACGGAGTGCGACGCAGGGGAGATGGTGGGGTGAGGGGGAGAAGGAAGCGAAGAAGACTTTTCCTCTTGAGCGGATGCTGAACGGCTGATCGGGGAGGTCGAAAATGAATTCAAGCCCAATAACCTTTGATGTGTCGGGTAGACTCGGAAAGCAACATGAACTAGTAAGTAAGACAGAGGGCGTGGAACCCCAACACCCTGTAGTCAGCTTAAGTAAACTTTCTCAGTGATGTCGGGGGTTGAACTCGCCTTTTCGAGTCAAAATGCAAACCAGTGATTTTGGATGTTTTGCGGCCCGTCGATAGGTTCATTGATTCACCGCGCAACAAAACTGGGGGGGCAAGGTTAATCTGCGGCAAACGTCCTATGCACGTAAGGAATAGAGTGCATCAGATAGTCGAGAGTTAAAGCGAGCCTTTCGAGCCGCTCGTTGCAGCGCCGGGACCCCAGCGAGAGCTGTACACCCGGCAGTCCCTGGCGTACACCGATCCGGTATTCGGCTGTGTTGACCATCTCGCGGCGAGCTCCATGCTCTGCTGCAGACGTTTCCTCTCGTAGTCAGTCCAATACCGCCGAGCAACCACAGTGTTGGTCTCGACTTTGATGCCCCTCATATAGATTCTTTGCTGGTGCGTAGGTTCGGTCATATTAGCTGCTGCTCGGACCGCCTTTTCGGGCATCGCCTCAGCGCCTGACGCGTCCGAGTTCGTGTCTGTGTCCGAATCCGAGACACCGCCCCAATTCTTATAGGGAAAGATACTGTGCGATATCCGGGTTGCGAGATGGGATGTACCCTTCTGCCAGGCATACTCTTTATAGCCCTCACCGTGTAGGCCGAGGCACTCGGTTTCCTCTGGGACGATGATTGGAGGGGGTATACGTGTTGGCCATAGTTGCGCTGACCCGGCGAAACAACTCCTGATTTGTTTATCCTGAGAAAGTTGAGATACGCAACTAATATAAATAGTTTAAGATGTACCGCAACAATAACTTTCTTGATTGGTACAGGCTGCGCTCCCTGTTTCGATGGCGAGTTTGACTTGTGTGTGGATGAGAAGAAGGACGCAATTCCCAAGCTCTGTATATGGGTCAATACGGCACAATGCAAGTATTTAAATAGCGTATTTTTGTATTTGTTGGGAAAGAAGCGAAAGTTGTACGGGTGCCTGCCTTGACACCGGTCACGAGCTCACATGATTTCTTGTGCGACTCCCAGTTCTTAAGATTGCAATTTTTGGCCTTGTTGAGTTTGCGTGCTCGCCCAGGTGAGCACAAGCAGTATAGTTCGGATGGTGATCCCTTGAGCTCGTCTGGTGAAAGCTTAACCGGACATGGATCCTGCAAGAGGACAGTTTCACGCTCCGCCGATGTAGTCTTGCGCTTCCGCAGTTCGGTTTCCTTATGTATGCTTAGAATTCATTGACTAAGGGATTGTGAAATGACCTTGAGGTGGGATTCTTGTTGTTATGCATGTAGAGGAGATTGGAGCGATTGTGGAGTGAAGGAGGAGGATGGGAGCAGTTATATACCATCGACGAGCAGCTGCCAGGAGGCTGGCGGAAGAAGGAGCGAGTGGCCTATTTGGCTTCAGTGGCACGAGCGATAGTCTCTCGTAGACAGACACTTTAAGAAATGAAGCTCGTACCTTGCTTGTTAAACACGAGTGAGGCCAAACTTGAATCAACAGTGGCAGCACTGGACACTCTTGAGCCATACTACTCGTTATGGAAAAAAGTGATGGACGCTGGATTTTGAGGACGTGTATTTGTGATGGAAGGGTGTTTTGGTGGTTGGAACTGGATATGAGGGAGATCTACTAGGCTGGTGGAAGACTTGTAGCATATTGATGCTATCAAAAAACATTGATTTCCCATCAAAACAGGGCCAAAGTGAAAAACGGCTAGGCTTCATAGCTCATGAACAGATGCAGATTTCAAGATGGTTTAACTTGTGGATTCATTTGCATCAACGAACACTACAATCTGGCCTTTTCACATTTTCCATAAAAAATTCCTGGAGTCAGTTGGAAAATACCATTTTGCGATTTGAGCGGTTATTAATGGGAAATCAGTAGAAATTGATCCCATCAATATGGTAGAAATGTTCCACCAGTCCGTACATCCGTTCTATATTTGGTTTTGTGTCAAAACAATGCTCCATCATGGAGATATGGGCCCAAAACCCAGCGTCCATCACTTTTTTCCATAACGAGTAGTATGATACAGGTCATGGGTGATTGTGGTGAGCAGCGGCCGATAGTCGGATGTGGCCCCAGGGCCCAAATGAGGGACAGGAGCGGAGAGAGGGTGAGAAAAGAACCGGTGACTGACCAACATTGACACGTGTTTGGTCTGATGTGCACGGACCATCTCAGCATTGGCTGGACATTAGATATGGCTCAGGAGTTCAATAATCCAACTCACATTTGACATGCGTCAACACTGCGACTGGCTGCTTTCTCTGAGCTTTGTCTTGGTCTCGTAGATTGTTAACTTGCAATTGTTGGCGGTGTTTAATTAACTCAACTGCACAGGCAATTGAACGAATGACTACATCCATCCAAGTGTCCGTGGATGAAAACCTCAATCAGGATCCAACCTCGTAAATGCGAGAGTTTCAGGCACCTGTCCAAATCAACCAATTTCTGCTTGAGGGTTAAATGACCCAAAATGGTGAGCTTGACGCAAAAAAAACATTCTGCCTGTTCAGAGCTGTCGAAAGCGTGAGGGAGTGCTGTGCAATGTCACTTTCCTGATGTTTTCTGCAAAATCAATTCCTCCCGCTTCATCACGGCATCCCAAACCAATTCCAAACCGTGATATGTTGAGATAATTGCTGAGAGGGAAGCGAGGAAGAAGTGAATGGTATTGCAGTGAGTTCAACTAGCTTAAATACCGCAGAAGAAAACTATTAAAATATTCTACGGAGTACGTGTGTAAGTAGATGAGTAGGGCATTAATTAAACGGTCGGTAATGAAGTTCGGAGCTCGGCCATCCGGAAGGCACTGCCGGGCATTCGGCCTCGGTGCCGAGTGATTTTCGATGGCATGGTGAAAATTACAACACGCGAGAACTCTTTCCCTCTGCCAGGGCTATCGTAGCCAGGGTTGGCAGAAACCCGGTCAAACACGGTCAAATCAGATTTGACCATGGGGTCACACATGATAGACTTCGAAGTATGCTGTATGTACATGTATGTGGTCGAAATCGGTATATTGGACGGCCTGGTCGTGTATGGAGCATGCCCACTACGGATCGTGGGCATTTTTTAGCCCAAGATACAGGGCGGAGGTTAAACACAGCGTCTATCACATCTATTGAACGCTCCGAATCATTGACAAGGATTGAATCCCCCTTCTGGGATGATGGATCACGAATCTTGTATCACTTGCCTTTGTACTGACCCGCATTATCAACTTGCATTTGGCGGTGTGAATGCCAGAAAGTTGCCAATAAGATTCCGGCAGACTCCGGCTAACTCAGACGAAAATATTTCGGGAACATATGGGTTATGGACCCTCCAAAAGCTATGGGTTATGGGGTAGTGCAATTTTGTGGGTATTAATTGGTTTTTATTGGGAACAGAGGCGGTGGACTGCCCAAAAGTATGGGTTATGGGTTATTACAGCTATGGGTTAAGACAGAGTATACTGTAATAGCATCAGTCCCGACAACCGGGAATTTCCGGTGCGTTTAAGCTCTGCCCTGCATTTTGGGCTAAGAAAATGTGCAGGGACGAGATCCATTGGCGTTAGAGGAATTTTCAACAGGCAGAATGTTTTTGTTTGCTTCAAGCCAACTGCCTTGTGCAGCGCCGCTGCCCGCCCACGCCCAAGCTTCTCTGCACTCTGTTCAATATTCAAATTGATCTGTAAAGGCAACCAACCCACCTCGAGAATCGCATATTTTGAAGGTCTAAAGTCACTACATCCATCCAACTGTCCATGGATGAAAACCTCACTCAGGATCCAACCTCGTAGATGCGAGAGTTTCAGGCACCAGCTGTCCAAATCAAAGTCCCAAAACCATTTCTGCTTGAGGGTTAAATGACCCAAAATGGTAGGAGGCACAGAAATTCTAGTTGTAACATACATCTAACCGTCCGTGAATGAAACCTCAATCAGGATCCAAATTCATAGATGCGAGAGTTCCAGGCACCAGCCACGCAAATCAAGTCCCAGAAACATTTCTGCGTTAGGGTGAAACCAGCCAAAATAGCAGGAGGCACAAAAATTTTAGTTGCAACATCCATCCAACCGTCCGTGGATGAAAACCTCAATCAGGATCTAACTTCGTAGATGCGGGAGTTTCAGGCCCCAGCTTGCCAAATCAAAGTCCCAGAAACATTTCTCCGTTAGTGTTAAATGACCCAAAATAGCAGGAGGCACAGATATCCTAGTTGCAACATCTATCCAACCGTCCGCAAATGAAAACATCAATCAGGATCCAGCTTCGTAGATGCGGGAGTTTCAGGGACCAGTTGTGCAAATCAAAGTCCCAGAAACATTTCTGCGTTAGGGTCAAATGACCCAAAATGGAAAGGTGCACAGAAATGCTGTTTGGAACATCCATTCAACTGTCCGTGTATGAAAACCTCGATCATGATCCAGTTTTGTAGATGCAGAAGTTTCAGGCTGTAGATGTCCACATCAAAGTTCCAGAAACATTTCTGCAGGAGGGTGAAACCACCGAAAATGGCAAGAGGCACAGAAATTTTCTGTGTAACATTCATCAAACCGTCCGTGCATGAAAACCTCAATTAGGATACAAATTCGCAGATGCCGAGATTCAGGTCCTAGATGTCCAAATAAAAGTTCCAGAAATATTTCTGCGTGGGGGTGAAATGACCGAAAATGGCAAGGGGCACAGGAATTCCTTCTACCGTTACATCGGACCGCCAAGGACAGAACTGGGGTCCGGCGAATGAGACTACTATCGATCACCCACCTTTTCTAAAGAACTCGATTAGTTCCAACTAAAATACGGGGGAATATGTACTCCTGTCCGGCACACCCGTTTGACCCCTTCCCAGTGAGCTGATCCGGGTTGTCAAGGAATTTGACAGAACCAATGCAATGTCGGGTCGAGTTCCGACAGCTGCCCACATCAGCGAGCCAACAACCTGACGGTACGGGACACACTTCATAGCGGCAATGTCCTTGACACTGACTGCGCAGTGCTCCGTAGTGAGTTGGACATTCGGGTCCACGGGCATTGCGACTGGTTTCGAGTCGGCAAAATTACAGCGTTGCAAATGGACGTCATGTACGATTACGCGCCTCGCGGTTCCGTTTAATTTCGAAGCCGAGGAGCCAACTGACAGGCACTGCATTCCGTGACCCTATAGGCAAGGCCTGTCTATATGGGCCTCCATCTGTCTACTGACACGCATACGGCGCTTCCAAGAGCGCGAGCTGAATAAATCAAGCAAGCAACTCCCAGGGCAACCGTAAGACGAAATATGTGCGAGTGGGTCAAACCATCCTCAGGGCTCGGGTGGTAGGGCAAGGCAGGAAATGGGGGGTATGAGGTGTTGGCGGCGGAATGAAGAGCGGAGACAGGTGCGATGAAGAAATAAAAGAATACGAGAGCGTGGACGACGAGGGACAAGGCGAGAGCGAGCATCGAGAGGGCAATGAAGGGCTAAGGTGTCATACGGAATCTGGGGCGAAAGCGATGTATCAAATCTATTAGAACTAGAATACATGAGAAGTATATATAGTAAAAGTGTAATATAAATAAAAGGAGAATACTCAAATAATCCCATTCTTGGAACATTCCAGCTGTGTACTCTACGGAATTTGTTACCAGGTACGGAACACGGAAGCAGAAGGGGTCTGGACAAGAGAAGACAGGAAACACGACAACGAACTTGCTGTAGGGAAAGGGTCGTAAGGAATAAAAATAGTGGCAGAAGAAGTAACTAGGCGATTGGACCGATTCCGTGATCAGCGCGGGACGCTGCTTGTCATCTCCTCCCAACTGAAAAAGTGACCGTCCTCGGTCACCAAGGACGGCGGCGAACAAGCGAAAACAAAGGCCTCGATGGACACGACCCGGATACGGCAAGAAGAGCAGGAGAAGGCGGAAGTAGCGGATGGGGAAGAAATGGATGGGAAATGCAAGGTGCGTCGCAGTGGAGGTTCCTCCCAACTGGAATATTGACTCGGCAGGTAGTCGAGGCGTGTAGGGGTCGAAAGACAATGGAAATGACTGTGGGATGTCGTCAAAAAAAAAAGGAAAAATCAAGCCAGTAGGTCAAGTAGGCATCGTGTATGCATATCATTGTCAATGGAGCGCCAATTTTTGCGGAAACATCGCGGGATCGCGGAAACGCATAGGAACATCGACTGTCGTATGGGGAAGACTCGAAACGAGCGCGGAACGTCGTGGATCGAACGCAAAATCGCGGGGCATCGTGGCAGCATCAGGTGCACGGGAAGTCGGCTCGGAAGTGCTGTGGATCGACTCCGGGGAAAGGCGCGGCGATACGGACGAACTGGGCGATGCAGATGGACTGGGGATTCGACTGGAATGATTCTGGGGTGATGCGATGGCCATGTACGTCTCGGAAGATCGCAAAAGTCGTGTACTGCGCTGGACTGGCTCAGGACGGGGCTGGGGCGACTCTGGGCGATACTGAAGCGTCTGGGCAGCTGGGGACTCGAAACGCGGATGGTCTGCGACGACGTGGGATGGAACTGCTGTATCTGGAGTTACTGGGGCTAGAACACGACTGGGAATGACGCGGTACGATGCTGGGGATGGATGCGACACGAAAGTGGCCTTGGAACAACTCTGGGACTCGTCTGGGTGACTCGGATATGCTGTGACTCGGGGGGAATCGATACGCGACGGCGCTGCAGCTGGTATGTGAGGTATCGTCGACGGAAAAGCGCGGGGAACGACGTGGCGCTGCTGGGAAAGCATATACATCGATTGAAGCTGAGATGGCTCGTCTCCCGGTATAGCTGGATCTACAGACGACGCGGGTGCACTCTGCGATGTGGGGACGCGATACAAAGTCGAAGGTGAAGCGGGGGCGACATGGGGCGTGTAAGTACAGTTCTGCTCGTTGTTGTACCGTTGCTGAACGAATACGGCAGCTTCCGGGTGCAAAGACGGATGCGGACGATGCAATACGGGCTGAGACGGCGCTGAAGGCGATAATTCGACGTGCGCATCGGTTACGACATGTGAACTAGCACGGGAGTGTAGCGCGGCAAGCTGCGACTGAAGCGTGGAGATGCGATCTTCGATTGTGAATGTCGGCTCGGGAATATGCCGTGGTGAAGGATTAAGACGCGGCAAATGCGGGGACAGCGCAGTGAAAGGGGAAGTTGACTCGGGAACGCAGGGGACAGTTACATGCGAGGCAGCTGGCACACAAACTGATGTGCTCGAACAGGACGTCGGCGAATCGGGTGCGGAGCGTGCGGGGTTCTCGGCATGCCATGAAATAATGCGAGCGCGGAGGTTCGGGCCTACAACGCGACATGGGACGAACGAGCCCGAAGGAAGTACGACCTTCCCTTCGGAATTTCGACGACAAAGCCCAGTAGCGACATCTTCGGCAACGCGCGGGCATCGAGCAATAAAATGCGCGGGGCTATCGCAATATGAACACGATGTGAGACGCGACGACGGGGGCAGCGAGTCGAGATGTGGAGCGATGCGGGAAGGCTGCTGCTGCGATGAAATGAGCAGGACGAGCTCATTGACGGCGGCGACGAGGGGAGCAAGCAAAGGATCGGATAGTGCGGATGCGGGAGGCTCAGGAGGCGCGGGGACAGACGTAGCTGGTGATGCGCACAATGAAATTGAGGCCGAGTCGAGAAGCACGAAGTCAACGGCGTCACGGAGGTCGGGGAGCGGGTACGGATCATGCGGATGTATGTCGGGGCGGCGAATGCGAAGTCGTTCGAGGACGCGGGGCGAAATGCTCGTGGGAATGGCACGAACGAACGCGCGGCTCTGCTCGTGTGCAGAAATACGATCCTTAGCGCAAAGGTACGTCGAGATTAAAAAGAACCTGCGATAAAATTGGAGGAACGAGGCGCGGGAGGGCGGCGTAATGCGCGAGTGCTCAGCGACGAGCGCGTCGATATCTGCGATCGAATAACGACGGTCGGGGTCGGCTTCGGGATACAACCGGAATATCGCAGTGGTGAATTGGTCGAAGGATACGGAAGGGTCGGAGAACTCGGGAACGGACTCCCAAAGTTCCTGGTCATTGAATGCGAGGTAGCGAGTCGTGTGCAATTTCTTCTCGGTGTCGTCTGTGATGCAGGAGCGTGAAAGGAGGAAGTCAAGGTCGGCAAAATATCGGCGGAGTTCGCGGGGTGCCTGCGAATCGAAGATGGGGAGCCATGCGATCGTTACGAGCGGGCATCACGGGTGGCGGCGGCGTCGGTGTGAACGAGTTGGAGAGTGAAGGTAAAGCGAGGGAAGGAGTGCACGAAACATCGTGAAGTGAGGACGATGGCGGCGGCGGCAATGGCGGAGATGGAACCGGAAGTGAAGAGGCGGAGGGTGATGTCGAAGGTGAGGGCAAAGGCGAAGGAAAAATATACGGTGGTGGTTTCGAGGGCGAGGTAGAGGTGAAGGCAGGAGATGAGCCTGACGCAATGGTTGAGACCCCTCGCGGTGGGCTCCAAAATGACACGCATACGGCGCTTCCAAGAGCGCGAGCTGAATAAATCAAGCAAGCAACTCCCAGGGCAACCGTAAGACGAAATATGTGCGAGTGGGTCAAACCATCCTCAGGGCTCGGGTGGTAGGGCAAGGCAGGAAATGGGGGGTATGAGGTGTTGGCGGCGGAATGAAGAGCGGAGACAGGTGCGATGAAGAAATAAAAGAATACGAGAGCGTGGACGACGAGGGACAAGGCGAGAGCGAGCATCGAGAGGGCAATGAAGGGCTAAGGTGTCATACGGAATCTGGGGCGAAAGCGATGTATCAAATCTATTAGAACTAGAATACATGAGAAGTATATATAGTAAAAGTGTAATATAAATAAAAGGAGAATACTCAAATAATCCCATTCTTGGAACATTCCAGCTGTGTACTCTACGGAATTTGTTACCAGGTACGGAACACGGAAGCAGAAGGGGTCTGGACAAGAGAAGACAGGAAACACGACAACGAACTTGCTGTAGGGAAAGGGTCGTAAGGAATAAAAATAGTGGCAGAAGAAGTAACTAGGCGATTGGACCGATTCCGTGATCAGCGCGGGACGCTGCTTGTCACTACGTAGCCGAGCCGCGGCAATACTAGCCGTGACTCACAATAAAGGCAGAAGATGAAATGCGGGCTCCCCCCACCACTATGCCGCTTCGCCCACAAGAGCGTTACGTCGTGTCTATGGAGTACAAAGACGACTCGTTCCCTTCTAAGCTGGCTCTACTGCTTCAGGAGGCAAGCTTCAAGGCTGCCACTGCCGTGCAAGTGGACGATATCGTCATTCTGGGCCTCTTCTCCAGGATTGCCAGCAAACCGGTGAAGCGGCAATTCATGCCGTCTCTCTTGTCTGCGAGTGGTCCGCCCATCGATCTGGACGTCGTGAAACGTTTTCGAGAAACACTGGAGAGCTGTCAGCCGAGGCTGTTTGCCGATAATCAGACTCCCTATGAAGGCTTCGTGAAAGAGACCGAAGTGCTGGTGCGGGAGCTGTGGAAATGGGGAAAGAACAAGTTCAACCTCTCGGGGGACTCAAATGGACGGAAATCTCTGCTCTGGTGAGGGCGGTTCCCGCTGTTCACCATTTTCATTAATATTGATGTCTGGTGCAGGGCCATTCGTGCATATCTCCCGTTGATCGCGCCATGGGCACCTGTTCACCTGCAGGTACGCCCGATGGGAGCTTTTGGCGAGGTGGGATTTGGGGTGGTTGCCCAGAGAGCGATCAAGCAGGGAGAGTACATACGCGAACTGATCGGTGTACTGACTCCCGACTACACGACGGAGCAGAGCACCTTGTCGGAGATGTACTGCAAGGTACACGGGTGCAAGCATATACTCTGGGGACCCATCCGAATGCTCAACCACGACCACGCACCCAACATCGAGGTGAGTATGAGTCAGAATGATTTTGTAACGCGATCGTTGAATAATTTACAGTGGGTCGAGGTGACGGAGACCCGTGCGATGGTAGCGTTAGCCATACGGGACATTCCCTTTGGCGAGGAGCTGCTTGCTGACTATGGAGATGAGTTCTGGGAGCACGGGTGCCCGTGCAAGACCTGCAATCCCGCTCCGCCCGTCGTTGCTAGTACTTCTGGGGCAGGCATGTCGACACCGACCCTGACGCAAGAGGAGCGTGCAGGCGCGGAGAAACGAATTCAAGAGAACAAGGTGGCTGAAAATGCCCGGAGATCGAGACGTCGTGCGCGCGCGGGGGAGAGGAAAAAGCAAGCACAGCAGCAGGAGGAGCGAGAAATGGATACAGAGTAACTGTCCGATTTTCTCACGCATTAGCTTGTCTCTCTAGTTCATGTATGCACGAGTTTATAAATTGTCGCGAAGGGATCGTTCATTCAAGATGTATCTATATTATACTAAGACTATATCAGTCTACTGTGTCTGAGGTTTTTTCGCCTGGGGATTGAGCTTGGTGCCAGGAACACTTGGGCTTCTCCTCGAGAGTAAATGGCGGCTGATTGTCAGCCCCCGGGAGAAAACGTGTACAAGGGTTCGGGGCCTTCCGTCCTCTCGATGAATTGGTCTGTTGTACCCATAGTGCAATTCGCTACGGAACATTCTTCACTGAATCCCTCTTGACAAGACTCGGTGTCAATAACCAATCTAATTTATGACAGGGATTTCAAAACAATTCAAATAGGGCAATCCATTATAAAAATGCAGCGAGAGTACTGTGTAAAGAATCTTTTGCGACAGGGAGTGCGTACTCTGCCGCAGATTCGCCCAGCCGCGCATTTCATTTGATTCAAATTTCGGTGAGCTCAATGCCTACAGCGGGATCTTTAGAGTTGAGGAATTTCCGATCAATTTGTTGTTGATAATCGAATTCTATAAGGAAATCGAGAAAGATCTGGCGTCAGTGATTGACCCCCCTGAGGCGCGTATTACGACCGAGTGTTCGGTCACTATGTCACAGCACCCTCTGAACTGAACACGCGTTCCTCGTACGATCCGACGGATCACATTCCTCCTGAAATAATGCGCTCAACAGAAACATGAGCATATTTGCGAGAGAAGAAGTATGTCGCGCTTACAAGTTGCCAAATACACGCCCTGCAGGCTGCAGAGCTGCTGACGCCTGCGCTCAGGGAACGGCCGCCCACCACTTTTGGCGGCAGACAACAGAGCAGGGCTTGCCACAGCCCCGCCTGGCCACATCCGCCATGCATGGTGGGCACCTACGATGCGAGATAGGGGGACATGAGGGAGGGAGAGAGTGGCTGGGGGACATCCCCACCTCCATCTCTAGCAGCGAACAACAGACCGGGGGATGCCACACCCCTGGCTGGCCATATCTGCTAGAGATGGTGGTGGTTAGAGTCCAAGAGCCATCGGCCGCTTACAGGTCGCCAAATATACCCTGCAGCCGTCGCGCTCACTCTCGCGTTCAACCCAGAGGCCCACTTTCAACCACGAGCATGGAGAAGGATGGGGAGGAGCGCAACCGTTCCTAACGGTCTTGGTCGGGAAGAAGTCTGCTGAAAATGATACACTTAGGGAAGGAGTATGTCGCGCTTACAGGTCGCCAAATACGCGTCCTGCAGACTGCAGAGCTGCTGACGCCTGCGCCCAGGGAGCGGCCGCCCACCACTTTTGGCGGCAGACAACAGAGCAGGGCTTGCCACAGCCCCGCCTGGCCACATCCCGCCATGGGTGGTGGGCACCTACGATGCGAGATAGGGGGACTGGGAGGGAGGGAGAGAGTGGCTAGGGGACATCCCCACCTCCATCTCTAACAGCAAACAACAGACCGGGGGATGCCACACCCCGGCTGGCCACATCTGTTAGAGATGGTGGTGGTTAAGTCCAAGAGCCATCGGCGGCTTACGGTCGCCAAATACACCCTGCAGCCATCGCGCTCACTCCCGCTTTCAACCCAGACTCCCACTTTCAACCATGAGCGCGGAGAGCAGCACTCAACAGAAACATAAGCATATTTGCGAGAGAAGGAGTATGTCGCACTTACAGGTCGCCAAGTAAAACGCCCTGCGGCTGTCGCGCTCACTCTCGCGTTCAACCCAGACTCCTGCTTTCAACCATGAGGGTGGAGAGCAGGGTGGAGAGGTGCGGACCGACGGTGGCGAAAATGATACACTAAAAAGAAACATGAGCATACTGCGAGGGAAGGAACATGTCGCGCCCACTCTCGCTTACATCATATCATGCTTATCGTATGTACAACGAGAGAGGTTGCCATGTGGGAGGTAATGAATGGAAAGTATCGCAGGCCTTATATACGTTTTCGGGAAGTAACTTCCGGACCCCGCGCAGGGTCTCGCGATTCCGAATAATTAATTAATCAAGTACCACGACGGTAGTTCTTGAATTTTCAAGTCTAAATTCCCACCAGACTGTTAAAACATGCAGTGGCGCAATTTATGGTGATTATACTTCTAATCAGAAAAGCGCAGCAATATGAAAATGATCTAGGTACCTTTGGACTTTGTGTCCGAGTTCTTTTTTCTTCTTTTTTCTGCGAAAATTTTGCCTTGCACCGCCTCCGTTCCATCTCTGGGACACAAGAAGTCTCAAAAATTATATCATGGATGGAAGAGGGGTTTAGAACGAACCGATCCATTTCTCGGACGCGACAACGATGTACCCGTGGTTGTAGGAATTGTCATCCAAACCTATTTCGTTCCAAAAACTACAGAGTAGCCGCTGACAAGCTGCCACATTTTCGGCGGGCTCCCAACTGTACGATTAGTTTAGTTGCAAGGCAAGGGGCTTTGGTGGCTTACGAGTCTTCGTCGGAATCGTATCCTGCCCACTCGTAGAAGGTCAACTAAGAATATCAAGTCTGGTTCTATCGCACTTTGACACGATACTCCTGTAGAAATATTAGAGCTCAGAATTCCATATAGCTCAAGGCTGTGTACCCAACCATCCGTCTGCGGTTTTTCGCTCAATTCTTGCCCTTCCTTTGTGTCCAAATCACGTTTAAAATTTCCTTCTCAAGCACATTATTTGCACCTCGCCTTGATTCGTATCCGCGCACGCAAAGTTACGACTCTTGTTTTCAGCGACTCGTTTACGAAGTCACTTCTCTCTCACGGAACGCTTTTGTCCAAACCCATCTTATCTCAGTGCATTCCTTAAACCGTTTCAATCCCTCCTCTCATTTTCCCTTCCCATCCGCCCCTGTACCATATTCTTCCTTGATCATTAATTTCCATCGTCCCATCTCATCTCAATTCGCTTCAATTCACCCTCCTCTTCCGGCATCGCAGCCTTTAACTAATAGCAAACAAGCTTGAAGCTCCTCAGGCTCTCTTTATTTTCTTCCTTGGTACTGCGTTCATTCATGGCCGGCCTTGATGGCGAGTGCTTCGATTAATTTATTAGACCTTCGCTGACTAGTGGGTTTCTTCGGCAGCTCAGTGTTCAAGCCTGCAGAATGCGCGGTATGCCATTCTTCGCTTTCTACACTGCGTACCCTTATTTAATTCATTTTGTCGGGACGATGTGGACTGGCAACACATTGAAGGTAAGCTTGATCTTTTGCGCGAAATTATTGTATGCTAAGTTTCTTCCTTTCAGAGCCTCTGCCCGTTCGACGCGGTCCGTGTAGGTACCATCCTTCTAAGTTCGTTTTCCATCACTAACCGGCGACGAGTATTCGACTTAGTGCTGGTACGCCTTGCATTCATCCTTATTCGTCTACATGCCTGTCCGTTTAGAGCTCGTACCTCGCTATATGAAATTTGGACTTGGGCCTAGACCTACAATACTGGTGATTCATCTTCATTGAAATAAATTATTTGACTGACTTGTAAATTGCCATTTTCACATATATTGATGTTTTATGTAATGGGAAATTCAAGTATTCGCGAGCCGTTCTTTTCGTAGAACCCCCCCCCCCCCGTGCTTTAATCCCCAACTTTGCCCCCTTCAATTCGACCCTCTTTCGTAACTTCGCCGCCACTTCCACGGCAGCAATTGAAGCTGGGGAGGAGACTGCTCGTCTCGCCTTCTATAATCTCCTACAGCACGTGGTCGCCTCTTTGTAAGTTGCCCTTACGACGCAGAACCCCGTGTTCGAATGGGGGGTCTCTGAGATTAATAATAATATCAACAGCACAAAATTTCCCAGATTAGACCCAGATACCCCAAGAAAGTCGGGATAGACTCGAAAGCAAACGGCTGCCTATGGAAGACACGTGGGAGGGGGGTTGTTGTTCCGAAGGACCACCATAGACACCACCCACACTATATAGTGTCATAGACACGATAGGCACAATCACCCTCTTTATAAAATTATGCTTCTCTGTCTGTCTGAAGCCATTTTAAACTCCGCTGGTCAGCTGACTGTGCCGCGATCCGATATTAACCCGTCTGACGCCTCTTTAAGCTGCGCTATCAGTGCTCCAGCACCCCCTTGCCGGAACATGCCCTAAACTTTGCGGCAAAGACTTGACAATTTGTTTATTGCTCGCTGGGATTCAGGGCTAAGTATAAATTAAAAGGCACATCAAACCTTCACAGCAACTTCACAATGTGTATTAATTCGTGCCCAACGAAAGGGGATGCGAGGTCGCGAAGCGGCCGAGCAACTGCTTGTATAGCTCTTACAGTTCTCCAGAGACCACTTGAACACGTAGAAAATGTAATAAACATAATATATTGCCAAAGGAAAGATACATAGTACTACGGAGGAAGGTGACAACCTAGAGCAGGCCTCATGACTGATGAGATCAAGTATTTGCTGATTGCCTTTGTTGTGCCGGGATGACTGTTGAATTGAAACCTGCCTTTTGGAAGTTGTATTGCTAGCCAGGTTTTTCGTTCAATCCTTCGCTTTCAGACTCCCAGTCTTGCCCATAAAATTTGAGACCAAGATGCAAAATGACAAACGGCGGAGTCCGCCCGAAGTTCCAGGAACGGACATCATCCTCGAAGTTTAAAATAAATATATACATCTCCGCCAGTCCGGTGGCTTTTTACCCAAGTACTTGAGGGACATTTTTCAGATTCTGTTGGTTCAGGATGCTTGCTGCACAGTAAGCTACACAGTAAATGAGCAGGAAATGTACCCTCGCGGAATGTGGGTGAGGAGGTGTTGGCTTTCTTTGCAACAGTATACTGGCTCAAGAGCGCTCAGTTGGAGAAAATTGACCCTGACTCCGATTATGATGTATCATCCATGTGCTCATTATAGTTTTGCCAAGTACCTTTAGTAACCATCCATGGCTGGGTCTGTCAAATGAGAACACAAAACGGGTGTATCCGAGAGAGACTACGTAAAAATCACACTAGCGTGAGAACTTCCGCTTCTGGACGCTAGGCGTAGTGGTCCCAAAAGGGGAATTCCTCCGTCTTGAGGTAGTCTGGAGATGGCCGGTCCCGAGAACGGACTGCGTGAAGCATCGCGCAACCGTTCTCGAAACGTGTGGTGATTGAATCTTCTCGCCAACTGCTGGGGGGTGTGTTACGAAAAGGCAGTGTGCGATGAAAGTCTGAAAATATTGACATGCGCTTGACAGATTTCGCCGCAATTCGGTGCACCGTGCTCGGATGGGTCCCTAGTCCGTCCTGCCGCTACCGCTAGACTGCGCTCTGCGCGGTTCCCAAGGTATCATACCTTCTTTGCGGGAGGATAGATTCAATAATAACAAATTGGAATCCAGGTCGGCGTACGTCGCAGAATAAACTTGAAATGAGAAAAATGACCTGCGATTGCTGGTGGATTCATATGCAGAGCCCCTCCTTGGATCATATGTGTGGAGAGTCCTGGGGAAAGCTTAAATATGTCAACTGCTCCCTTATCCCAGCCAAACCCAGCGGAAATACATTTTGAAGCACGGGATGGGCTTTTCAATTGCGAGGCATGTGACACAAAATTGCGACTCAAAATTTGATGGCATTATGGCAGGGGAAGACTTAAATATGTCAACTGCTCCCTTATCCCACAGGGTTCAAAATGTCATTACAAAGTATGTGACTCAAAATGCCATTCTGGGGCATGTGGTGCAAAATGTGAATTAAACCATTTGATAGTGAGGCACAGGGTTCAAAATGTCATTATGAAGCATGTGACTCAAAATGCCATTCTGGGGCATGTGGTTCAAAATGCGAATTAAACCATTTGATGGTGAGGCACAACACTTGACATATTTGAGGTTTAAATAAACCCCTCAAGATATTCACATTTTGAACCCCATGCCCCAGAATGGCGTTTTGAGTCACATGCTTTGTAATGACATTTTGAACCCTGTGCCTCACTATTGAATGATTTAATTCAGCTGAGAGCAGGAGGGACAGGGGAGCACTTGACATATTTAAGGTTTGAATGGAACCCCTCAAGATATTCGCATTTTGAACCCCGTGCCCCAGAATGGCATTTTGAGTCACATACTTCGTAATGACTTTTTGAACCCGGTTGCCTCACCATTGAAGGGTTAAATTCACATTTTGAACCACATGCCCCAGAATGGCATTTTGAGTCACATGCTTTGTAATAACATTTTGAACCCTGTGCCTCACTATCAAATGGTCTAATTTGCATTTTGAACCACATGCCCCAGAATGGCATTTTGAGTCACATGCTTTGTAATAACATTTTGAACCCTGTGCCTCACTATCAAATGGTCTAATTTGCATTTTGAACCACATGCCCCAGAATGGCATTTTGAGTCACATGCTTCGTGATGACATCTTGAACCACATGCCACTGGTGGTCGGCAATGCTGCCAAAAATCGGTGATATAGAAAAAGTGGCATTACCGCATTTGGACAATTGCCCCTGTCTACTTTGATGAATGAGCGCAAGACAAGCTGCGAAGTCTCTGGAGCACAGGAGAAGTAATTATGCTACATTACAATTATAGTACAGTATTTCGAGACACGCATTCAGTAGCAGACGCGTGCGCTGGCGACCAACGCGTCGAGGATGAAGATTGATGGCAAAGATGCCGTTCCGGCCCGGTGCAATGTTCTTCCGAGCCTCTGTAATTTTATAACTTGTGGTGATGCTGAAAATCCCGCCGAGCCACTGCACAGAGAATTCATCAGAATAAAAAAGGAAGGTTGTGGAGCGGCTGCGTACCAGCCGGGAAGGTTACCATCAATACTCACAGGCAAGGTTCGTACATCCCATGAGAGGATGGGTGAGCGGATGGGCGGTATGTAGTTGAAATAGAACAGAAGGATGCGAGGCATCGGGATAGCGTTGTAGGTGTGTATTGCGCCAGAGATGACATGGGCCTGATTTGCAGTACCGGTTGCGTGCGGAGATTTGCAGGAAGCTCAAAAGCGTCGTCGGCTTTGAGTTGAGCAGAATCCGAAGCGGGGAATTTGAAGAGAAAGACTTGTCTTGTCTTGCGTTGAGCGGCATTGAGATAGTTGACGTAGTTGACAGAGATATGACGACGGAGACGCTGCAGTGCTCTTGTCTACTCGATGTGAGCTTGCGTGAAAACATGGACAGACTTGCGGCGTGATTGTGACTGAGTCTTGAAGCTTGAAGCTTGAAGCTTGAGCGAGACTTGAGGTCCAGATACGACTTCGATAGGTGTAGGTAGCGCCAGTGGATATCGGCAAAAGCACGGAGGACCGAATCGGCGGGCGGAGAATCATGGGGAACGGACAGAAAGACGTATGGGGAGGGTGATCTGGGGTCTTCCTTTTGAGTGGGGTTGGAGCGGCTCGTCTGGGCTGTGTGCGTGAGGGAAAAGATTCTTACCAGGCCAAAGCAGAGGCTGCATTTCCGAACTCGTCGTGCCTGAGAATGCTTCGGAGGAAAGCGGCGAAATGTCGGTGATGGGCAAATATGTACATCGTGATTCGTGGCATCTGCTTAAGATACGAGTAATGGCTTCACAAAATTCCACCTCCAGATTAGCAAGGACAATACGCCAAGGGATACAATTTACATCCTGCGCCGCACAGACACAAATCCCCCTCAGAGCTGCACCCGCTCCAATGAAATGACCGAGCTTGCCAGAGACTACCACAACGACTTTCAGAAAGACGAGTCCGAACATGACCTAGTCCAGAAAGACTCGAAGATCGCGGCCGTCCTCGATAGTATGCCCCCGGCCCCCGATCCGCCCGAAATGACCGATCTAGAAAGAACCTCACGGAGGAATTTTCACGCGGTTGGATGTGTCCAATTTTCAAAAAGGGTGATATCACGGACATTGCCAATCACAGACCGATAACTGTCCTAAACTCAGACTATAATGACGAGAGAGTCATGGAAGGCGTCCATGAGGCAGTAGGGCATGGAGGCAGAAGGAGGTGGACAATCACGAGAGGGAGATCTCACATCCCTGAGTGATAGGGGGATACCGTAATGTAGAGGCGGCATTATAGGTAACGGTAGTGCAAGTAGTGAAATAAGAAAGGTGGCGGTAATAATGATGTGTGGATATTGGTGTGTCTGTCAGGATGTAGTAAGGTTGGATCAGCATCCTTACAATCATGCCCCCAAATGGCAGATGTGATTCTCCATAGCAATTGGTCAGACTCACTGATGGATTGGTACGAATTAACTTCCTATCTATTCCAGTTCATATCTTTCAGACATCTTTCATATCATGGTCTCTATATTAGAGAGTTTGTGCAGAGCCACCAGTCTAACTGGTGGCTGCTCTCTCCGGTGTGCAGGACAGTCATTCAGCTCGAGCTAGCCACCATGCAATCCGCTCCACAGGGGCTATATATGGTGGCTAGAAGACCCTGAGAGATGTGCTGGCTGCAGAGAAAAAATAGCCACCAGTTGATCTGGTGGCTCTGCGCAAACTCTCTATTATTAATCTGGGAGACGAGGTATGCGAGGATTGATTCGTTAAACCGAGAATCTCAGCTGACGAATGGTTTTCAGGGCCTCACCGATGGCGCTTTGCGAACGCTTCTAGAGCGAGTTCCTCGGAGGGTTGTTAGTATTCTCTTCTGAGCATTGGTTCCGAAGCTGATGTGGGTCTATTAGCTCAATGATACTGATTGAGGTAAGAATGCCCGATCTGAGAGAACAATGAAATATTGTATACCGATCTCTCAAGGAATTGACTGGACTATCCACCCAGGGTGTGACTCATCCTGGCCTACTTAATGCACTGGATAGTTACAGGTACTTGTTTTTCTTGTGATATTGCTCATCCCTCACTTAACTTGATACGTATGCAGCTCCAGAAAGAGGCGTGTGGGTTTTTGATCCAGATTGTGGCTGTTCTCCTGGATTCATGACTCTAAACAGAACATTCTTCATCACCACGAATGACATAGCTGGCTTGGACCCAGCACTTACGAGGCCTGGATTTCTGGGGTATCATTTGAAGTTCCATTCGGCCACTTTGAGCCAGATGCACTCCATGCTCGCCGCTCATTACCCAGAGTATGGTCCTGAAAGATTGAAAGGTATCACAGACAACATTGAGCCGGGTACAACAGTGCGTTGATACAGCCTCAGCTTTACACATGTCTGATCCTTAGTAGATGGCTGGCTTACAAGAAATGATACTACAAGGCTCGTTTGATTTTGAAAAGGGCACACTCGTTTGATGGCCGGTGATTGCCCGACCAGGCAGTCGCACCCAGATACGTTTAGCTTCCTCATCAACATTTACCGACTCAGCACGCCCACCATCTTCCCGAACGTTGCCGCAGCACCAATCTACATGACTTTGCTGACAGCTCCCTTAATCTACACACCTTTCTACCGTTTTGTAATGCCTTAGAAAAACATATCAGTCGGTATTAGTATGGTTCATGGCTTGAAGCTTAAGTAGGACGGCCTGTGGATGAGTGATTGGAATGCACCTATTTTCAAGGAATTTGGTCAAGGAATTGAGGTCAGGATCAGTGCGTAAAGAAGGGAAATATTTAATTTGTTCTTTGTTTACAAAATGATGGCTAGTGCCGTTAACTCTGCAAACAGCTGTTCAACAAAAACATGATCAGTTCACTTCAGGCAGACACTTATGTGGACCCACTTAGGGTAGTTGTGTATATCTGAGATGACTACCCTAAATGGGTCCCCATCTTGGTTGTGGTGCAGATATGCTCCCAGGCCGTGGGAGCTCCCTTCAGTAGTAATATCTCTGCACGGGACCACCCATTCTTTTTTCTGTGGGAGAATCCTCCTGTTTGGCTGGATGCTCCCAGTATTGTCACACGTCATACCCGCCAGGGCAGGATTTTTTTGGGATTTGGGGGCCTGTGTGGGGCTTATTTGCTGCAGTGCTGGGTATATATACATACTGTGTGTTTGTCTTCATATTTACGTGACTTGGAGCATACCTGGGGCATACTGGTTCTGTTATGCAGGCACAGCCCAGAAAATTTTGCATTTTTTGGTTTGCATTGCCTATTTGTTACACCATTTTGTTTGCCCCCCTAAAACTGCCCTCCCCTGCACCATGGATTGTGTCTCACCCTTTCACACCCCTATGCCTGCCCGGCTCACTGCACAACACATTTCACCTTCCCCCTGGTTTACTGCACCCATATGCCTGCTCTCTGCACTGTGGAATACATTATACCCTCCTGCCTGGCTCACTGCACCCTTATGCCTGCCCTCCTATCCTACATGAAATACATTTCACCCTTCCACCTGGCTCACCGCACCCCTACACCCACCTCCTCTGCCCTGTGGAATACATTTCACCCTTCCACCACCTTGTTCATCCCCACCCTCCTCTGCAGGCATGGAATGCTTTTTGCCCTTCCACCGGGTTCACTGAACCCCCACCCTCCTCTGTGGCATGGAATGCATTTCACCCTTATGCCTGGCTCACTGCACCCCTACACAAATCGATTTTTTCCTTTTGAGAAACTGGGGGTTTCTCCCAAGCACAGTTATTAACTGGGAGCACCTACCCAGATTTCCAAGAGTGCATGGAAGCTCCCTCACAGCCATGGGAACTCCCTTGTATTAGTCCTGGGAACCCCCAAGAATATTTCGAACAGGGCTTGGGACTGTCCAGGTAATATGCCTGGAAGCTCCCAACAGCCTTTCTGTAATTCCCTGGATGCTCCCAGTCGAACTCGCTGGGTGCTGCCAACTTCCCTCAGTGGGAGCAATGGGAGCTCCCATTGAGAGCTCACAAACCTGGCACCGATTTTTGGCTGGGAGCACCCAACATTCCAATTAAATATACTGGGAGCACCCAGCAATAGTTCAAATGGATGGGAGCACCCAGCAATATTTGGTGGGAGTACTGGGAGCTCCCACAATGTCATGGAAGCATCCAGGTGGCAGATAGGAAGCTCCCAAAACATTTTCTCCATTGAATTTATCAGTGAGTTTCATTATTTCCTTATTTGGTCGCAATGGGTTGTTGATATCTGTTGTTCAGCTACTGGCAATGGTCGTTTCTGTTGTCAATCAAGGAAAGCCATGTCACCTCTACCCTGGATTCATTTCTTTCCCCATCTTTCTCGGAATGTCTTCTGTTCGTTAGGAATAAAAATGTTCATGAAGCGGATTTCACAGTCTGCTGGCAGGACTGTGCAACCAAAGTTATCTGCCTAGTTCTTTGTAAATTCCGACATTAACTTGGGTGCACAGTACTTCTGTGGGTAAAGGAAGTGAACTTTACTGGTACCTAATGGGTCAAAGTGAACCCTAGACTGCTAGAATAGTCATGTCAAAGTCTGCTGGCAGGACCACGCAGCCAAAGTTATTGGCCTAGTTGTTCTCTGTAAATTCTGTCCTTAACTTAGGTGCGTAGTAATTCTGTGGGTAATGGAAGCCAACTTACTAGTACTTTATAGGCCAAAATGAGCCCCAGGATGCTAAAGTAGTCGACACTAGTCGTCGTAAAGTTTGCTGGCATTTCAAGCATAATCTAGCGGCCCCGAGTCACGTGCCGTCAGCAGACCGACTCACGTGCCATGCGTTGATAATCAAGGTCACGTTGTTGATTTCAAACTTGTTTACTCCACTCACCTTTGTCTTCTTTCCTCCACTACGCTAACTATGCCTGAAAAGGGTGTCATAGGGTTGTTCCTCAGAGAAATTAAATGGGATGAATATGAGCTCCTCAAGAAAAAGATACATAGAGACCACCAAGATGACGATGAATACTTTTCTGGTGAGCACGGTGTGTACAATGGCGTGAATGAGAGCTAAGGACTTAGGACACTTTGTCACCCATCCCGAATGCTGTGCATGGGTTAGCAGCAACCGGCAGAGATTCGCCATACATGTTACCCCACCCAATGACCCGAATCTCGAACCATTGCTACATCTATGTCCTGCTGCACTGCCTAAAAAGAAAGGGAAGGGCATGAAACCCACGACCAATGCTGCAGCATCACAGCCTCGCTTTTACTGCTCAACTTACCACACTTCAGCTGATGTAGAAGAGGAGGAGGACGACAACGACGTTGGGGGTACAAAGATCACTTCATTCAAACCCTTTTCCAAGCCCATAGGGTCTAATTGGTTCCCAACACATAATGGGTCCTATGGGGGTCAAATTTGGCAGGAGTTCCCACATACAGAGGGAAGGACCACAGCAGCTGCGGGAAGTGTGTGGGCTTTCCCATATTGCCAATTTGGGCTGCCGACTTTTGATGTGGGAATTCCCAGAGGGTCACGTCACAGGGACCAAACAAATCGCAATACTGCATGCATTTCTGCACATACTAGGCTGCAAATAGGTGAATCTGAAAGCCCTTGCATGCCTTAGCCTGTGGTAGGTACTATGCTCAATAATATCAACATTTATGCTGGCCTCATCAAATGCGCACCCCTGCTCGTATATGGTGGCACTGGTAGCACTGGCCATGTACAGTCTCATATATAGTCCTTGCAGGTTGTACATGGTCTGTAATAGCATGTAGGGCACAGCTGGGCTTGCAGCTTGGGCCACAGGGGTAGAGGTGAGGGTGTACTGTACCTCATCCAGGATCATATCTTTGGGACCAATGTGCAATATACACTGGGGATTTACAGCTATTTGCGGTACATAAGGCGCGCACTGTTTTTTTTTTTTTTTCAACATTTTTCTTAGAACACCCACCACAACCTCAATTCTTGTCAGAATCCTTCGAGAGTAGGTGCGTTCGACTCGCACTGAAAATCCGCAGGGGAACAAGTACCGGCATTTTTGATGTAATTATGTAATGAAATTTCTCCCGAAAAATCATGGTTTCCATTAGAACAGCTGCACCAGAATGAATACTGGGCCAATTGACTTAGTTCTTGGATATGTCATGTATCAAAGCCAGTACCAGGGGATGGCATATTCTTTTCGGGTGTTATTCCAACTCATTGTGATTTGGCACTCACTTTACCAAAGACCATATTTTTGTACTGACATAAGTAGAGCCTAACATACAGATTTGAGTGGATTTATATCTGTAAACCTGATGGTCCCCTGGTAATAGTTCTGATACACAACATATCCAAGAATTAAGTCAATTGGTGGTACAAGTATAATTGGGTGAATAGTCATTCTGAGCATGTTCACTTTTGATGAGGATCTAGCAATGAATAATCGAGCTGATGGCCTCACTTATGCATCCATACAGGTGGCATGGGCTCCAGGGCCATAAATACAACAATTTAGTTGGCGAGATGTCATCACAATGAAGCCATCATAGTGTGACAGAATATGGTTAGAATATGCTCTCCTGGATATTCAAGAGCCATTTTACCATATGAGGGGCATGTCCATACCATAGGGATATATTTTAGTAGTGGTTGGATCATATTCATTGGTCATGTTCCCAAGATATTCATGTTGAGAGGGGGATCAATCACTCTGCCCAGTATCTGCCTCTCAAGTGGGGTAGTGCTTCTGGGTAATGCTTCACATCATGTTCTATGGTGAATGTCATCCAGCCCAACGAGTTAGATCATTTAAAACGATTGAATTCTGAGCAAGGGGTAGGGAAAACGATGGAATTTCCTTTTTGGGCAGGATGCGTAGTGGCCAAAAAAAGGAAGTTGGTGGTTCATATCTAAAAATATGCTCAAAATCAATGTTATAGAGATTGCCGAGGGCTCTCTGACTGTATTGACGGTTTGGGGAAAGAGCCCCTGGTTGTTGCACAGGACACAAAACAAATTCCCACAGCCGGCAATAAATGATGGCTGATAACATGAGAGTGATGTTTGGCCAGAATGTGGGCGTCATAAGCAGCCCTAATTATACTGGGTCTCTGGTGTAGTGGTATCCACCATGGCTATGGTCTGATGCTGACCAATCTGATCTGGAGGCCTTGTGTTCAACCCTTGTTATGAGTATCTTTTTCTTTGGTTTTTTTGAGTGTTCAACTAGTGGCGGATTCAGTCAGGTACACCCAAAGGTTCTTTCCAAATAACATTGTAGCCCACAGGCTTAGCCAAAAGCCATCATGGGCTGTATTCTGATCACTAGGCAAATACTATCCATGGCACATAAACAAAAATATGATTTCTGCCCTATTATCTAGGTGGTAGCAACTGGGAACGACCATGCTTGCCATTTATGGTAGCAGATGGGAATGACCATACCTGCCATTTATGGTAGCAACTGGGAACGACCATACTTGCTATTTATGGTAGCAACTGGGAATGGCCATACTTGCCATTTATGGTATCAACTGGGAAGGACCATACCTGCCATTTATGGTAGCAAATGGGAAAGACCATACCTGCATGGTCGTTCACATCACACATGTGGGAAGTCCCAAGTGAGCCTTAATCTGGGAATTCCCAGAGTGAAATGGGACATCCCACGAGCAACTCCTTTTTTTCGCAATAAGACAGAGCAGATGGATGGAGCAACAGAAGTGGGATTGGCCTGGGAGAGGTATGATACATGTACCCTGAGGTATGCATGTATCACCATGTTAAATCCCCAGTGTATATTGCACATTGGTCCCAAAGATATGAGCCTGGATGAGGTACAGTACACCCTCACCTCTACCCCTGTGGCCCAAGCTGCAAGCCCATCTGTGCCCTGCAGGCTATTACAGACCATGTAAAACCTGCAAAGACTATATGCAAGGCTGTACATGGCCAGTGCTGCTAGTGCCAGCATATACGAGCAGGGGTGGGCATTTGATGAGGCCAGCATAAATGTTGATATTATTGGGCATAGCACCTACCACAGGCTAAGGCATGTAAGGGCTTTCAGATTCACCTATTTGCAGCCCAGTATGTGTAGAAATGCATGCAGCATTGTGATTTGTTTGGTCCCTGTGACGTGACCCCCTGGGAATTCCCACATCAAAAGTGGGAAAACCAAATTGGCAATATGGGAAAGCCCACGCACTTCCTACAGCTGCTGTGGTCCTTCCCTTTGTATGTGGGAACTCCTGCCAAATTTCCCCCCCATAGGACCCATTATGTATTGGAACCAATTAGACCCTATGGGCTTGGGAAAAGAGTTGACTGAAGTGCCTGTGGTGAAGAGATTGTTTTGACAATTGTGAACACTGCGGAAGAACATACGGTAAGCATGATCCACTGGGAGCGCCTTCTATTTTAACCAGAAAACAGTTCTTGTTCCATGTTGGATTTGGACTCGAAGCTCACTGCTTTTGGATGCCAACTGACATGTACCATGACATTGTCAGCCAGCCAACCGTTCTCTGCGGGGACAGGAGTCGCGCTTTTCCCATCCCAGTGGAATTCAGTGATGGGCGCGAAGGGTCTGAGTGTCTGATTTCCATCCAAGCAGTGTTTGTATGTCCAGAGTGGACTCTGGTTTTCTGCGACCACAATGTGATGATTTCCTTGCATGTCATGAAATCTCGCCATATTCTTCAAATGGATGATCTACGACCCGGTTCGATGGTGCAATTTATTTTCCCTAACCTTGGATGTTCTTCCCATGCTTAATCTATTGTAGATTTGGTCTGCTCTGTGGAGTCAGTCTCACGGTCCCGTGTATCGTCTCAAACCTGTTGAGACTTTGACGGTACTGGATAACTGACGACAAGAAATGATCAAGACCAAAGACATGACACTGATCTTTGTGAAAATGAACTCTCAACAGGATGTTTTCAATGGATCCGGAGCTCAAGAAGCCACCGACCAACTCGTTCATACACTCATTTCCCCCTTGATGCCTACTTTCTATGTCTGTGACTCTACCGCTGTATGGGCTCGCTTCTCTAGAGAATTCGTGGAATACGAGTCAACACGATCCTACCTAACAACCAAGGTGGACCCGGCTGGCCAAAAGAACTGGTGAGTCGTTCAATAATTTTCTGTAGATGTTGTTTCTCAGGTCCTGTTTACAGTCACGCTCACGGCTCGAAACAGATGTCAAAGACGTGGCAAACAAGACTACTTTGGGCTGTACAGCTTCAGGGTTTTGGTTGACCACGTCTATTCTGTTCAGCGGATCAAAGATATCGAGGAGCGTCCCAGTCGTCGACCCATGATATGTGTTGGCAACGCACACTGCAAACATCCATTCACAGAGGTCATTGCATAACAGGAGCACCAAACAAGAAGCGTAAAATGAATATTTTGAAGGAAAATGACAAGGATGTGGATGTGATGCAGGGGAGGATCACAAAGAGTCAGAGCAAGAAATCATCTTAATTAGTATTCATTTTACCGCAAGCTTTTTCCTGATTTAATTTGGTTTCAGCAAGAAAAGGATTGTTCCCAGCTGAAATGGAAAGACTGACATTGAACAGTGTCGGATGCGCAGTTCCACTGTTCATTTACTTGGTAATCCAGCATCAAGGAAATATTTTGGGAGCTTCCTATCTGCGACCTGGGTGCTTCCATGACATTATGGGAGCCCCCGGCACTCCCACCAAATATTGCTGGGTGCTCCCAGTATATTTAATTGGAATGTTGGGTGCTCCCAGCCAAAAATTGTTGGGAGATCCCAGGTTTGTAAGCTCTCAACGGGAGCTCCCATCGCTCCCGCTGAGGGAAGTTGGGAGCACCCGGCGAGTTCAACTGGGAGCATCCAGGGAATTACAGAAAGGCTGTTGGGAGCTTCCAGCTATATTACCTGGGTGGTCCCAAGCCTTCTAGAAAATATGGTTGGGGGCTCCCAGGACTATTACAAGGAAGCTCCTACGACTGTGAGGAGGTTCCATGAAAATCCCGGTGGGTGCTCCCAGGCAGTAACTAGACTTGGGGGAAATTTTCGGTTTCTTAAAAAAAATTGATTTTGTGTAGAGTGTAGGATTGTGGTGAACCTGGCGGAAGAGGGTAATGCATTCTATGCCACAGCGGAGGCGGGTATGGGGGTGCGGTGAGCTGGGCAGAAGGTTGAAATACATTAGCACCACAGGGGAGGGCAGATGAAGGGTGCAGTGAGCCAGGCAGGAGGGAATACATTCTATGCCACAGCGGGGGGGACAGGTGTAGGGGTGGAGTGAGCTGGGCAGAAGGTTAATGTGCATTGGCTCCACAGAGGAGGGCAAGAGTACAGTGAGCCAGGCAGAAGGGTATAATGTATTCCACAGCACAGAGGGCAGGCACAGGGGCGGGGAAGGGCAAAATGCATTCTATAGTGCAGAGAGCCAGGCAGGTGTACACGGACAGGTGTGGAAAGGTGAGACACAATCCGTGGTGCAGGGGAGGGTACCCATAGGGTGAGGGGAGGGTACCCATAGGGGGGAGGGGGGACAAAACAGTGTAGCAAATAGGCAGTGTGCAACCCAAAAAATGAAAGATTTTCCAGGCTGTGCCCGCATGTACGGAACTGGTGTATTCCAGGTCATATAAATAAAAAGACAAGTACACAGTATGTTTATATACCCAACCCTGCAGCAAACAGGCCCTGCACAGGCCCCCAAATCCCAAAAATTCCCACCCTGGCTGGTGTGGAGGGGGCGGATGGCCGAGACGTGGAAACGTCAACATCGGACGTCTGGACCACTCCACAGTGGTCTCGACATTTTTGTGCCTTTATCTCCTCATATCCCTACATCGAACATTCCAGATATCCTCCGCACCATTTCTATTATTCCCTGTTCGTTTCGACTTACTGATGAATTTGTTTTGTAGAGACTTCTTGTAGGACCTCGTTCTGCGAACGGCGGGCGCTTATACGGCGCTATTCGGACTTCGAGTCCGAATACCATCGTCGCCTGATTTACCTGCGAAGTCACGAAGGCGCTATCGCGAGCGCCATTACAAGACAAGCCCCGAGCGTTCTTCGGGCATCCACCATCCCCCTTTTTCTTTCAGCATCCCCGGTGACGTTCCCGGGCGTCGCCGATTTAGATGGGTGAAATGGGAAATATTCATTAATCTTTACTAATACATTTACGTACCTTTCTTTGACAGGGGACCGAGCAGGCTGTTGATTCAGACACCCAGGGGACGTAGGTTTGGCGTAGAAGAATGCTGTTGCGGGGCAGCATTGGGGTCGTTGGCGGGCGATCCCCTCGCTTCTATTGCTATATTAAACCGAGCCATTGCGAATCAGCGCATACCTTGGGTGGATGGAGAAATTGTCTGTTAGGCCTCCTGGCCATTGCCTTGACATGGGCTATATATACATATTTTTTTAGTAGTGCAGCCCCGACGGCCTTTGAGTACGGGCGCGTCGGGTGTGTTTGTTATGTAAATTGTTTACGGATCAATTACGATACCTGCTTGCTTGCCTCCTACCACCATCTCGGGTGCCACGACACAATCCAAGTCGCGTCAACGGAACGTATTACGTCTCGTTAACATTCAACGCTTCAATTACGAACCTCAACGCACCTCTTACGGACGCTTTTTTCGGTCGGATCGGCCCCGGCTGTCAGCGATTCATATAGTCGTGCTAAGCGCAGACTTTCGCTCGTGCTTTGCGCAGAATACCCGACGCTTTTCAACGCTACCAAACGATTTGACGACAAACCGTAGAACTGGTATAGAACGCTTACGTTCTAGACCATTCACGAATATTCTCCTCGCGTCCAGATTTTGCCTACGAAATCCTGGACCCATACTGTTACCTTGCTCGGGCAAAATCAGCCTAACCCGTATTTTCTACGATACGTACAGCTACCCGTCCCCCTTACGATTACCTTGCTTTCTCATCCTACGCCTCCAAATTTCTCCTACCACTTTTATCCCCACATCGAACCACCTACCGGGTAAATCCCTCTTCTTCACTGGTGTGACATGGAAAACAATACTGGGAGCATCCAGCCAAACAAGAGGGTTCTCCCACTGAAAAAAGGATGGGTGGTCCCATGCAGAGATATTACTACTGAAGGGAGCTCCCACAGCCTGGGAGCCTATCTGGACTGCAACCAAGATGGGGACCCATTTAGGGTAGTCATCTCAGATATACACAACCACCCTAACTGGGTCCACAAAAGTGTCTGCCTGAAGTGATCAGTTCATGATCTATCTGATTAACAGAACACAACCTGAATGAGCTCACCGCGCCACACCCCACGGCACTCCCACAGACCGCTTACTCTTGCCTGGATTCTACTCTAAGAAGAGCAAGCCTTCCGCAGCCGCTGAGACACTTATATAGCTCACGTATGATAGTGGACATCACTTCGTGACAAGTTTGAGTCCCGATTTGGAAATCCCTACTGGTCACTCAACTTTTGCTTTATTATAAGGCACCATTAATGGGTGGAAGGCTGATGATTCTGATGCTCGCGGGCTTGTCGGAGACGCAGATATCTCGGATTCAAACATCTCAGATTGAATAACAGCACCTCAGGCCACGAGACAGATACCGTGCATGTGCGGCATTCTATTGAATAGATTTTACAGATTTGTATGAGCTGACGCGAATGACGACAGATAGGAGGACACGCTACTATGCATGAATTGTCAAGATAGCTGTAATAAGTAAGTATGCCAGAAGTAATACAGAGGAGTGCACAAGAGAGGAAGGCGGAAGAGCCGAAGGATTGGGATAGGAATGCTACACAGAGAAGGAGTCAGACAGGACATGCAGATAAATAATAAATGAACACACTTACATGTAGATACTACGTATCCTGGACAGTGTTGGCATTGACCCGGTCAAACCTAGACTCGTCACCAGTCTGCCAATGACGGTAAAACTTAGTGCAAGCACTATGCCGTAAGCAGACTGGGCAACTTGACCACCGGTTTTAATCCTTGACTAGACTCGCGAGCAGTTCGTTCCCACGCACCGATTACAAGGGCAAGAAGATCGATGCTGTGGAAACAACTGGAACAACTGGTTGCCATTTTGGCTGATGGCGACAAAAGTGGTTTCGGACTTAGTGTTTTCACCCCTCATCCACCTTTCTGTATCCTCTGAACAACCCCTCCCAGGCCCCGAGTTGTATGGAGAAAGTTGCTTCATTTTGGATTTGGAATCAAATGGGGGCAACTTTTTTTGGGTGATTTGGGAAACAAGTTAGGCTCATTCGACTCAGAATCGAAAAATACTCAACTTTGTCTATACAACTTCGAGGTCGGGAAGGTCGAAAATACCAAGTCCAAAACCACGTTTGGCGGGATCAGCCAAAATGGCAACCAGTCATCCCAGCCGCTTCGCCAACCGTGATAAGCGCAGCCACGTGCTTGGCGAACGCGGTTGGTCACGAGCTTAATCCTTGACCATTGATCAATGACTTGCCAAACTCTTTTGAACTCTTTTATGCTTCACCAAGCTTGTGGGATATCCATGAATTCAACAGATCTCGGGTCTCCTGCTTTCGGTTTAAGTGTCGGTCAAATTGATTTGACCCAGTCAATGACAACACTGCGTATCCAACGCCGAGGGGTCCGATCCGGAGAATTAATGAGCTGATATGTGCAAGTGAGCATGTAGCCTCTGAGGGAAAAAAAAAGTAAGACAGTCGGGGTTTATGCATGTCGGTCGCTTGTCGGACCCACTCCAGTAACACGAAGAGTGGTCAGTCGGCCCAAGTAAAACACCCGGCGTGAGAAGGTCAGAGAGAATAAACGTCAAGAGCACATTATAGAATGTGCATATTCAAATATATTTGAATACAAAAAGTTGTTGGTTTTGCCGCTGTGGCTGTCACCCGGCACAACTCAGAACAGCATAATTCACTAGCAGTCCTATCAAAGTGATACATATGCCGAGGGCAACTACCCCAGGCACAGAATCTGCCGCCTGCCAGACATCTCCGCCTCCATTGACGGCATCAAAATTCAGTGATGTGTTTAGATGATTCGCACCATAGGCTCGGAGCAAAACGGCTTTATGCCGTGTGGAAAATGTCAAAATTGAGGTGATGGAAAACATCTTTTCGAGAGGTGTCTTCAGCCTGGCCGGCATCGGACCTCCTCTCATGTGTTCTCCCATGCTTCTTCTGTCCTCTCCTTGCCTGTCTGGCCCTCTCTCTGCTCGTTGTCAGAAAACTCTCTCACGGTAACGACACCCACCGTCTCTCTGGTGTTTTTGTCGTTCAGACTCGTCTTCGTGTCTCAACTGTTTTGGATGAATTCCTGGTCTTTGGCGCCCCTCACCTGGCATTCTCTCTTTGACATATCTTCCGTACTCGCTCCAATCGGGTTATATCGCACTTTCTTGATGATCATCGTGTGTCTCCACACCTGTCTCTATTCGTCTCGTCCTTTCTGCCTATTCGTATCACCATGCTTGACATGGCCATTGGTTCTGCTCATCTTCCAATATCTCATATTCATATCCACACATATACACTCATCCAATGCACCATATACTCTTCTTTTACTTCTTGGCAAATATATGGGGATCCGTTTGTAATGGCAAGAGTAAAACGACGTAGAATCAAGTATTAGAGGCCCAGTGAGTTTCGCCACCAATTTGTAAAATTTAGTTGAATTTCTCCATTGTTAAGACTATTTATTGCTCTTTGTGGTGGTATGTCACTAACTGGCCACCTGGCCACCTTAGTGTTTCGGTCCAAAAGCAGGTGGTGGGAAGTGGGAGGTGAGGTGGCATTCAGGGGGCACCAAGAAGGATGGCGGAGTGCAGCCGGAAGGGAGGGCGAGTGGCATTGCTGAAGACGCATCAATGCTAAGTCGAGTGGGATTTTCTAGCACACGGGGCTTCCCCAAAAATTCTCTGAATTTTGATATTAGACAACTAAAAGTCCCACTCTATCCTGAGGAATTTTTCCTTACAATGGGGGTGCATCGAAGAAGCAGGCAAAGAAGACTTGACTCATAGCTTCAAATGTTTCTGCTGTAGTTGATTATGTGTAAGGTTGTCTCTCAGCGAAATAATCTGAGACTCCTAATGGTGGTGGATGGTATCAAGCTGGTGGGAAGATTGTGTTATATCTGAGTTGGGGAGAGGGGAACAAGAAGAGGAGATAGGGAGCAGGAGATTCCGGAGGGACAGAAGGAATCACAGATATCAAAAACACAACACCACTGAGGTGCAGGGTGAGTGTGGTCTGCCGTGTTGGTTCTGGAACAGAGGAAATGACAAAAGGAAGTGACCGTATTGATCTTCATTCGTCTATGAAAAAGGGGGAAAAAGTCCAGAGGGTCCGGAGGACTGGAGGCGGAGGCGGAGGTCCGGAGCAACTCCGAGATAGCTTGGTCGAAGTCCAGACATCGATTTGACTGACAGAAGTCAAGTCCGGATGTAAGGACGGAGATTAATTCAAGTCCGTGGAGGGTCAGAAAGGCGGAGTTGAGGGTGGGCGGAAGAATTAATGCGGAAGAGATGTTAAAAGCTCGAAATGAACGTTTATAATCAAACTGAAGTACAGGAGAGTAACTACAGTGTTTTATAGAAGTAATCTAATTGTTATTACAAAAGGAGACAGAAGTAAGTTAAAACAATAAGTAAGAAATCATATGTGGAAGCATAGTGATGGGATCATAAAAGACAAAAGGAAAGGCATAGTCACAGGTTCCCATTAAGATGGTTAAATGGATAGACAGGAAAATGCTCAGTAATCCTTCATTGTGTAACAACCCGTGCGTGTCTGAAAGGACGGAAATGGAGGTCCGACGGAATCCGGAGTTCAACTCCGACGGAACGGAGTTCCGGAGCTGAATGGAGTTGACAGGAACATCCGGAGGTGGACCGAGATCGGGACGGGATATAACAGATTGTATATTCGATGATCTTATGAGCACTGAATGTCGTGCGCGTGCTTGCCTGTCTGATGAATGTTATGGGGGGTGAATTTGCTTTCTTTCAAAACTGTTGGACCTTGAAAATCGCCGGCAGACACGCAAATTGTCGAAAAGAGCCCATTTATTAGATCTAGAACTACTCGCTTTCATCGACACTGCATCGACGCTACCACAACTGTTCCTCGCGCATTCCGACTCAATACCAAGTACTATTCAAATTCATGTTACAACCCCCTACTCCCCCCGCGCTGCGCCGGACAAACCTACTACTTGGACAAACAAACATTTCTCATGCAATACTGGACCGTTTCCTGAGGTTTCTGGCTTGACATAAGCGGTAGGATGTTCCCTAGAGATATAGGGTTCAAAACCCTTACAACCTCGCATCTTTCGGATATATATCACCAGGGAAAGTTGCTGATTTAGCCTATTTTAAGGAGTAGGGCCCTCTCCCTAGGGTCATATTATCTCCTGAATACATCCCAAAGATAGGTGTGTCATTCCTACCGCCGCATCCGAGGACATATAAAAGCCATGCTTCAAATTTGCCCCTTTCAAATTTTCCTCATCATCGTTTGCAGCGAAATTCGAATGTGTGGGTCGAGGAGAAAAAGGGAGTGCAACGCGCCGTAGGGTAGTGCTTCGACGTGGACGTAGGCTATATGAAGCGGAACGTAGGCGAGTGCGAAGTAGGTCGGAGGATGGAAACGATAGCAACGTGGGCGGATGTGGACGACGAAATGTAGGTGGCGAGAGCGAAGGCAACAAGCCTGAGACGAGGGTTGAAACCCCTCGCGGTGGGCTCCAAAATGACGAACCTGCCAGTCGTCCAAGCACGAGCTGAACCCAAATGGAACAGGTGAGCGACAAGGGGAGTGGGAGGGATTGTGTGTGCGAGTTGGAACAACGCTGCTCAGGGGACTTGGGCCGAACGAGAGCGTGTGAGCGTGGGCGTGGACGTGAGCGTGGACGTGAGCGTGAGCGTGGCAGCGACGAGGGCCAACGCTGAATGCGACGAGGGACTAATGCAAAGGGGAAACAAATTGTGTTTTATTCATCTATGCTATGTACATTTTATAGGTGAGTACAACAATAAGGACAATAAAGTCGATATGAAGTAAGAATCAATAATAAGACCGGATCATGTAAATGAAATGCGAGCTGTCTGTAAGTTCAAATTAACAGCGCATAGCCTCCGGAGGCTCGGGTTCCGTGGTCAGTGTGGGGCAATGCTCGTCATTGTCATCTGAGATACATGGTGAGTCTCCCTCTTTTCTCTCTTTTCTCCCTCTTTTTCCGCAGCTTGAAAACTTGATTTCGACACCCTCTCCACAGACATAGTTAATGAGCCCACAATGCCAAAACTCCATTGACGGATGGCTTCCACGCAACGAAACAAAGGCGCCGCGCGCGCCTATAAAAGTGTACACAATGCCAAACTTCACTTAAACGCTCATTCAAGTGCCGGTTTACTGGGGCTGGTGATTGTCATATTGTGTATACTGTTATAGGCGTGCACAAACATGAGCATTACACTTTTATAGGCGCGGTGACTTCTAATTTATTGGCGCCGGTTTGGCACTTGAATGTCAGCGTTAAACTTCCGAGACGTTTTAATTGGCGCCAATGACTTGAATTACTTGCTATTTTCATTTGAAGTTTTGTGGCCTCAGTTTTACTATCCCTCTAACAAGTGTGATCTCCTAGAAAAATTTCAATTTAAATCAAGACTGAGTGAGCTGAAAAAATATTCCTGTGTGGATTTGGCCATATGCGGGTGAAAACATGAAAAAAGCAGGCACACCAAAAATTTTCTCCAGCCAATTGGGCCCCTGATTTTTGGTGGCAGCTGGTGATGTGCGCATAGCAAAATTTAAAACTATTAAGACCATTTTGGCGTACCATATAATTTCACTCAAATTCAACAGTCATGTGATTTTCAACTTTCGCCAGAAAATCCCTTAAATCGAGAAAGCATCATTGCCGCAATAAAAAAAGTTGAGCGTGATGCGTGACTGTCAATTTGAACGAAATTATACACGCCACATGCTATGGTAACTTGTGCAGCAGCATCTGCAGGGGTGCACTAGGTCTACATTTCATCACTCTCTTTATAAAATTACATTTCTCTTTATATCTATTCAAGGTCGTCTTCATTCCTCACTGAGAATTCTCTATGTACGTAGCATCGATGATGTTACGACGACGGTGTTTACGACGACGGACCGACACCGGGTAAGTTTCCCTTTACTTCCACTTTCAATTGTCAATTGTTTCTTCCGCTTTCCGTTAAGTGCCCTTGCATGCTGCCGCCGATCCACGACTTATGGGCAGACACTCTTCTTGCTGAGACTCTCAAGATTCCACATGCCATAGTAACTTGTTTCAGCAGCCTCTGCAGGGGTGCACTAGGCTTACATTTCATCACTCTCTCATAAATTACATTTCTCTTTATCTACTCAAGTAGTCTTCGTTCCTCACTGACAATTCTCTATGTGGCATCGACGATGATGTTACGACGACGGACGGGCACCGGGTAAGTTTCCTTTTTACTTCCACTTTGCTTACATTTCATCACCCTCTTGTCTTTATCTCTTCAAGTCGTCTTAGTTCCTCACTGACAACTCTCCATCGATGATGCTATGACGGACAGGACATTGTCTTCGCCCAACAGTTCCTTTACTCCGTCCCCAATCTTCGTCGCCCTGGCCCTCCGCTTTGTTGGCCGTTACTCCCGTCCTTCAAACTGTGTCCGTGCCTGAACCAATTATGCAACATTCTTGGCCCTCAACATTATGCCTTCCTCTGAGTGCGCAAGATCCGGGGAGCATCAACATGACCCTCCAAGCCAGAAGAAGAACTGCAACAATTTTCACGCTCAAATCGCCTCAGGGCTTCAACATTTGACTGTTTACTTCAAACGTCTCCATCAACAGCACGCAAGGTCAAACTTGGTACCCGAACAAGCCCGTGAAAGGACCAATCCGTTGGCGATCCCGGCTTGAATATCTTCCAGGCGAAGATGATGCAGGAAGTGGGATAGATTCCTAGGCTCGTGTGCATGAATTGGGAAAAAAAAACATGATTCGTAGCAGCTTAATTTATGTACCTGACCCGCAAAGTCTCACGGTCGCTGTAATCATTCGGTAGGTACATATATTACACGGCACGGTCCCGCTTAGGAACGTCGGGATGGGGAAGTATCTCAGTGTACTACAGACATCTTATGTGCACCTTCGTTTTGCACTCTAAAAATCTCCTGAGCTGAGCTCACGTATCAGTTTCCCGCTACGCTGTAAAAAGCAAAAAAAAAACAAAAACAAAAGAGAAAATAAACATTAGTATCTCAGTTCAGTTAGTTAGATCGACACGGGAGTGGCATAGAAAACCTCAAGAATTTCATGAGCTAATTTTGCCACGAGAGCGATTACTGGGTTACATTTGAACCGCGTGACCCTATTGCCTCGGAGGTCACCCGTAGTTGTTCTCCTGGACCAGAATAATAGAATAAATAAAGTTCGATGGTATGAAATTCATGAATGATATCGCGGTGGGGACTTCACCATTCTAACCTCCGTCGCCCTCATCTTCCGAGGCTATTCGAAACCACCTTCGAGCTGAAATTTGGCGAGCTGTGGAGGCTGAGCCGTCCGAGTCTCATCGTTTTTTGGCGTAAAACCTGGGGGATAAAATCTTGATGTACACATTGGTAGCATCCCCCCAGCTTGAAGGGAGTAACTTTTGAAGTATGGACGTCTAGTGTGATAAAGCCCTAGGACCTCTGCTTAATCATTGGGGTGTTGTGGAAGAATAAGGAGGGAGCCAAATACAGTCTAGCCTGTTTGTTTTTCCACACCTTTCGAAAAGCGTGACTTGATATGGAGAGCTAATTGCATGCTGCCAAATTCCCAGATGATACCCAGCACTATTCTGAGCAGCCCCGTCTGTCTGAATTGTCCTGGCTTCTTTGGGTTGTTAAACCAGAGGTCATGGAACTCTCCATATCGGGTGTGGCATTGCTGGAACCTCGGGCCGAATCAAAAGCACTTGTGGGGATTCCACAGCCACAATTTGATCCCTGGCTGTGATATTCTTGCTCGTGGGGAGTCCGCAGTTACAATTTGAACCCTGGCTATGATATGCTTGCTTGTGCTGAAATAAAAGGTCGCCATCCAATATGCCCACTTGCCGGGGATTGTTTTTTAAATAACCCACAAGAAGTCGAGTGCGAGACCAAATGATGTGTCATTGGCGCCAAATTGGTTAAAAAGCCACGCACGCTATTCCGGCCGGGTTCAGCAGGGATAAGGGAGCGCTTGACAGATTTAAGGTTTGAATATACACCTTGCATTCCGGACTTGAATGCCCCCGAGAAGGGCAAAAAATGTATTTCAGCTACCCGCCGTTTCTGATGAACCCTCTTGACCCCCTCTTGTCCCTCATATTGCTGGCAGCGAGAATGACCCTCTTCATTAGAAATTAAATGGCTTCCTGGATGTCAGCATGCATTTCAAGATGTGTCAATGTTCACAGTCCAAGTCACGCTGTTCAAAATGTTAACCATTGAAAAGGCAATAGGGTCACACGTTTCAAAATGCAAAACCAGTAATAATCGCATAAAATACTAGTCTCTCATATACACATGCTTCGACGACAAAACTCGTACCTCGTTTGTTGAAGTCTGTTACTTATCGCGGGGGTATCAGGGTGGCACGACGTGGCTTTTATGATGTGTATGAGTAGCAGATTATTTCCTGCAGGCAGTAGAATTACCCAAGTATTTAACCCAAGGCTTTATAAAGACACCAAGGGGGACAAAGACGCGAGCATTCTACCGAGAGATTCAGAATTGAGGGTGCTGAAGGAAATAGTTCACCTTGATTCAACACACCATCACGTGTTCTGACCCTTTATCGCTCATCCAACCAACACGAGACCCACAGTGGTCACCACCTTATTATGTGTTCTCCAACTGAAAAAAGTGACATAGCTAACCCAAGGTTTTTTCAAAAGCAGAGAAATTTCGGGTACCAGTTTACGGCCCCAAGAATACCGTATACGGCCGTATTCTTACGGGTTTTACGGTTTACGGTCGGTCCGTACCCATAACCGTAAAGCGCACACAAACAGGCCTTACGGTACGGTTACGGTGACCGTAAACCCGTAACCGTACACCGTAATTATGGTTACGGTGGGGATCCCTAAATGCCGGTGATGGTGCAATGTTGCCCGCGACTCGGTGGTTGATCAGAATTAAAATGCTTTCTCACCAAAGCGAGTCCTCCATCCCTGCATCCAATCCCACATACCCCTGCAAAATTTCACACTCAATGTCGAGCTCACCATCGTTGCACCATCGTCGACAAAATTCATCAACAACGCGAAAACGCCAAAACGCGGCAATCAAAATGTCAAAAGGCTGATGGGCCCACTTTGAATAGAGGCCGCTTTGAATAGAAAGTGGGTAGGCGCAACGACCACTAAACCGGCCATCAACGGCATCCCTGATCTGGCTCTGATGCCAGGCAAAAGTATCGTTTTGGGGCCACATCGAGAGTTTGACTTGGAAATTTAGCTGGATATGGTCGAAATGTGATTTTATTTGTAACTGTCGGAGGAATTTCACAGAACTAGCTCCGTTCCAGAGATCTGACATGTGGGGTGGCCGCCCGCCTCAATATCTCGCCTCTCTTTTCACGTAATGAGATTTCCTCCGACAGTTACAAATGAAATAGCATCCTAACATTTTCTGAAGGCCCACTTGAATATTTGGAGGTCGGGGAAAGGAGACGACTTGGGCCAGCTGTCACCACAGGTAAACATCAACAAACATCTCCGACACGCTAAATTATAACCTCCTCATTGACCACAACACCCGAGAAGCGTGTTTTGACCCCTAGGACAATGGGGATAACCTCGATACAAGTGCCAAGTCGTTCTGGAGCCAAATCGGGCCAGAATACTGGCAGACGGATACGACTCGGAGCAAGATTTTTATGATTAAAGACTAGAATCATCATAAATGGCTTATATGGATATCATGACATACAAATCTACTGTGCCGAATGGCCTCCGAGGCCCACTATCAGTGTGCGTCAGGCGAACGAGGGTTTTGAGTTGATGGAGAGCGTGGGAACGAAATGATGGCAAAGCGTGGCTGCGCCTACCCATAGAAAGAGGTTTAGATCTGTTTGTCAATGGCCGAAGATCAGATTACGCACTTGATTGTAGTGGCTACACAGCTCTGAGTCATTTCCCCTATTTTTGGTACCCGCCCAACTTTTGAACTCTAGTGCAACTTTTGTTGATAATTCAAGCTCCTGCGACATGATATTGGCAAATCAGAGCAATCATTCCAGTTACTTTAAGGCATGGATCAAAATTTCATCGAAAACAGTGATTTCCCTCCAGAAGGTTCAATTCTTTACCAAAACCTTCAGAACCTGTTTCAATCTACTCCTACAAACTTCCCACATTGCACTGTCCATGCAGAACATTCATTTTAAACAGCAAACAGTTCCCAGGCTTGGGTAGAGTCGGGTTGGGCTTGGCCTGAGAAGATTTTGTTCAAACTTTATTCTGGTAAGCTGTTGAGTTGTAATACTTCTTTCGAGGCATAACACACCTCTATGAATGATAGAGAACATTTTTGAACTATAAGGTTTAACTTGATCCCACGAGATATTCGCATTTTGAACCATATGCCCCGAAATGCGATTTTGAATCACCTTCGTAATGGCATTTTGAATGCTATTGAATGGTTTACAGCTATTTGCGGTACATAAGGCGCGCACCGTTTTTTTTTTTTTTTCAACATTTTCTTAGAACACCCACCACAACCTCAATTCTTGTCAGAATCCTTCGAGAGTAGGTGCGTTCGACTCGCACTGAAAATCCGCAGGGGAACAAGTACCGGCATTTTTGATGTAATTATGTAATGAATTTCTCCCGAAAAATCGTGGTTTCCATTAGAACAGCTGCACCAGAATGAATACTGAGCCAATTGACTTAATTCTTGGATATGTTGTGTATCAGAACTATTACCAGGGGACCATCAGGTTTACAGATATAAATCCACTCAAATCTGTATGTTAGGCTCTACTTATGTCAGTACAAAAATATGGTCTTTGGTAAAGTGAGTGCCAAATCACAATGAGTTGGAATAACACCCGAAAAGAATATGCCATCCCCTGGTACTGGCTTTGATACATAACATATCCAAGAACTAAGTCAATTGGCCCAGTATTCATTCTGGTGCAGCTGTTCTAATGGAAACCATGATTTTTCGGGAGAAATTTCATTACATAATTACATCAAAAATGCCGGTACTTGTTCCCCTGCGGATTTTCAGTGCGAGTCGAACGCACCTACTCTCGAAGGATTCTGACAAGAATTGAGGTTGTGGTGGGTGTTCTAAGAAAAATGTTGAAAAAAAAAAAAAAACGGTGCGCGCCTTATGTATGTACCGCAAATAGCTGTAAACCTCAATAGCATTCAAAATGCCATTACGAAGCATGTGATTCAAAATGGCATTTCGAAAAAAGGTAATTTTCAGAGGCTTATAAAAGCCTTGATTGTGGGTGAATTGCCATATTTGGAAAATCGAAAAAGTATCAACAAGTCCTACATTTTGCTATATTTCATGTCTACAAGCTGTTTGGGATCACCAGGCGGCCTCAATGTGGTAAACACTGCGGTGCACATTTAATGAGCACCACTGTACCCAGGGGTTTTTTTTTTTTTTTTGATGGCATCCTATAAAAGGTGCTGACAAATACTGTGCAGCGCACCCAAATACATTTTGGTCAGCCGAGGTTCCAGTGGTAGCTATGGTAGATAGGTACTATACAGTTCTAATACCATTCTGATCAAACCATTAGATTGAATCTAATACCTCTTATGAACAGTAAAAAACCAATTTCCCCACCCCGAAAAATAGCTGTGGTACTGGTGTGGAATAGTGGTATACTAGGGGTAAGAAATCTAGGCCAGAATCCTGTCAGTTTGGTCAGACCATACGGTAATATTGTACTATTTCGATCAATTCGGCGGTCACGCATCACGCACCCCCCTGTCGGCGACGAATTTGGCCGTAGGTCACGCGTCACGAAGCCGCCTGTCGAAATCAGTTTGCATGACCCCGCGCCGAAAAACGCCCCAGCGACGTGAAAAAGGCAAAATTTTTGTTCCGATGCCGAAAACTTTTCGGTGGTCACGCAAAATTTTCGCCGGAGTCAGACTGTCAAAATGGATTTTTGGGTCACACGTAACACCTCTTGTCAAATTGATCGAAATAGTATACAGACATGGACAAATAACATTTGGATCCCGAGGCTTGGACCAAGATGGTATGGCGCATAGCACTCACACTGCACTGGCTTGTGGCAAAAATTGTTGGAATGTTGGTGGGGTGTATGGTGTGGGTCACCTAGCTGCTACTACCCCGTGCTTGAGATTTTCCGGGCCGAGTTTTGCCTCTATTTCTTATCCCTCTTTAGAAAGTGATTCTTTTGACGATACAAGCTGATCCTAAAGAGGGATTTGTATTTAAATCAAAACTGAAGGAGATAAACTTTTTTCTTGCCGTCAAATTGGCCACAAGCGGGGGAAATAACGGAAATTTGCGCTGATTGTGGCTGTGTACAGGGCCAAAAAAAATTCTCCGGCCAATTGACCACTAAGTTTGGGTAGCGGCAGCTAGGTGACCCGCACCATAGTCGGTGAGCTGGGTTTGGGGGTGATTTTGGGGGGTCAATTCAATTTACCGGCATCTAGGGATGTTCAAATGACCTAGATTTTTGTGAGGGAAGACTGTTATGCATTCTAAAGTTGTGATAGAGTGGCAATCTTCAATATCCTAGTTTATCATGCTGGCAATGACATTGAGACAATGGCAATACACTGCAATCAGGAAATTTTGTGATATTTGAATTCACTGCTGAACTCTTTGCAAATCTGACTCTATCACATCTTTCAAAATGTAGCAAAGCCTTACCTAACAAAAATCCACATCATTTGGACGTGTCTGGATGCCTGTAAACCGCATTCATCCACGAAAAGGCCCTTCAAACCACTTTCTCTGAATATGCAATATTTTTACAACTTTCTTTCTATCACTGATTCCGCATAAATTAACCGAGTATTTCTATATAGGTTTTATGAGAATGGGTGCAAAACCCACTGAGATGTTAGGAATTCTGTAAAAACATCCCAAAACAGAACATTCTCAATCCGCGCCTTCGGTACTGCCATTCTGTAATACGGCCGCAGATTGTGTATATATACCATGATTTAAAGGCATTGAGGAATACAATTCTATTCAACTCTCCACTCTATACTAGATTTGAGCTATGAGGTATGCAGCTTATACGGGGACGTGGGCCTTCTGGGACACTTGTCAGTCCATTGTATAAAAAAACTAGCTCAATTGAACCACTGTATCAAATGTCCTGCACAAAAATTCGATATTTTCCGAATAACGCAATCTTAGTCATCCAACAAAATTTCGAACATGCAGGGCCCTCCGGAATCACAATGCAAATCTACTGGCTATGACCAAAAGTAACCGGAAATTTGATTTTGAGGGCTTCTGTTTCAAACTTTTGCATTCTTGTGGCCAGATTCTCAATCTATGGTTAATTTGGCATGGATTAGTGCACTTGGACCTGAGGTGCAATCTTTCAGACCTAATATATTATCAAATTTCGAAATTGTATGACCAAAAGTAACTGGAATACTGTAGGTGCTTTTCGGCAGAATACGGCAATTCTTTGGCAGATTCTTTCTCCGCAATTTGAAGGGGAACACGCCTTCACATGTGCAATCAAAAAATATCAGCTACTGCACTGTTTTTGTTGTGAAAATGGGGATCCAAATCAATTTTTGATCAAGATGGCGATTGTTTCCCTCCTTTTATTTATTCATGGAGCCATGTAGAAAGCACATAAACCCCCTAAATTTTGGGTGCATATTTTTATAGGTCCACACTTAATTATCAGCTCTTGATGTACCCAGAAATACCATCAAGACAATCAGAAGGAGGGAAACATCATCAATCAATTTTCGATCAATTTAGAAATTTCATAATATATTAGATGTGAGAGGTTCCACCTCAGGTCCAAATGCGTTAATCTATGCCGAATTAATCATAGATTGATAAATTGACCACAGAAATGCGAAAAGTTTGAGACAGAAACACTCAAAACCAAATTTCCAGTTACTTTTGGTCACAGCGAGTATTGGCTATATTTTCAGGGTAAGAACTAAGCTTGTAGTAGCCCTTCTGGTGAAAACATCAAAATTCGATGAAAAATCACCCGCACCTTACAGCACTTTGCAAAGCTAATGACACTTGGATCATTTTGTAAATAAGAGCAAAATAAACACTTGCCTTCTTGGAACGCTCATTCTGAGCTCAATTCTTGACGGATTTTCTCGATTCCAGGTGCGTTCGACGTCGTTTTTCAAGCGCTTTCGACTGGTACCTAACCCATTGTTCAACTCAGACTTTGAATTTTGGCCTAACTCAGCCTACTGGACAATTTCATTCAAATCGACAGGGGGTGTGACGCGTGACCCATTTTACCTATTCGACATTTCGGCAGCCGCCGAATTTTTGCGTGACACCTCGAAAATTTCGGCATTTGAACCGAAAATTTTGCCTTTTTTGCCTTTTTTTTTTTTTTTTAAGGCAATTTGGGGCCTGTGTGACCACTTGGATGTTCGACAGAGGCCCGAGTGACGCGTGACATCGACCAAAGTTCGTGATCGACAGGGGGGTGCGTGACGCGTGACTGCCGATTTGAACGAAATTGTCCAGTAGGTCTCCTTCATCTTCTGTTTCTTACGATCGCCCGGGAGAGCGGAAGTAAACCCCTGCGCCGTGGCCCATTTATGGTATGCATTCTACGAGGAATGACAAGTAGAAATGTAACAAGTCGAGAGGTGAGACGCAGGAGGCCAAGGTATAGAGGATGAGGGTTGAGCCGTTACAAGGCGCCAGAGTCCACGAGATGTGGATGCCATGGTGACACGCGATGAGAGGAGAAAGCAAGGGGCACACGGTCACGCACCGCATCACGCGTGCGTTGATGTTGGAATTGTGGTGTAGATATTCTCACAGTCCACGACCAAGTAAAAGCTATCCAATATTCGGCCAATACTGGATGTACTGGCCAAATAGTGGTCGACCAATACTGGGGCCCCATATTCGACCACTATTTGGCCAATATTTGATGTATTGGCCAAATAATGGTCGCGATTTATTTGGCCCAAACTCCGGTGCTTTCGCGCGGGTGCTAAGTCAACCTGCTCGGGAGATTGCCACTAGAGCGCAATCACCACTTGCCTTTCATCGAACTTCACATCCCGGTTGCACCGCGGGTTCTCCTCCTTTAACTCTCGAAGCCTGGATAGAACAGACGGAATATCTCCACCGAGCGCCAGAATTTTTTCGTTCGCTGTCTTCCGAGCACCGTTGATAATGTTAGAAATTTGGCTGGGCTCGAGAAAGTGGTCAGGAAATCGAGCCTGAAGAATATGAGACATATGGGAGTGAAACGGGAACAGCTCCATGGGATATTCGATTGGTGCAGGCACTGCCAGTGTCCAGCGCTACCACCAATGAGCACTGTCACCCTAAGACTCAGATGAAGCGAAAAGAAATTCTGCAGCATTCCGGGGCTGGTCGATGGTCTCAAAACTGGTGCCTCTCGGGTGCAGGCTTCAAGTGGTATAGATGGATGTGTGCAGAGTGGTATGAATTTTCGTGAATATCAAACAAGAGGGGTGCTCGCAGAAAGGGAGGCGAGTCGGAACAATGTTGCCGACAGACTCGAGCTTGCCAGGATCAGACTAGGAACTGCGCAGCGTGGCTTTGCAAGTTGAAGAAAAGAGAGGCGAGGCCTGATGATGAAGAACGTGTGAAGCGCGAGCTTGTCGAGCACAGGCGCGTTAACGTTCTCTGGGGAGAACAAGAGCAGACCGCACCGCCACATCCCAAGGGTCCACGTGCACGACCATTGCGACATCCGAACACAAGCTCAACCAAACAACACGTTGTAATAGGCCAGTAGGCGAACTGTCCGTCTCCAACAAATTCTTCAATGAACTCAACACATACTTAGAAGTATGCGCTGAGTCCTATCGTCTCGTTCATCGTCTCCTCTCCTTCGCTCTCGTTGTCCATCCTCGGAATCATCGACGGGGTCCATCACGCAGCCCTCGGCCGTCCCTACAGACTTTGACGCGCTGTGGAAAACCGGCCGAGTCCGCAACCCCGATGGGTGTGGGGACATGGCCTGATGGGATGTACGCCCGCGACATGGCTGCTGCCTTCCGTCTCGTCGGCAATAAGCGGGTCGAAGAGAACCTCTTTACTGTCTTTGGGATACCATTCCCGAAAGGGGCCTGGTATCAACAGCAGCGGCCGTGGAAGCAGTCCTCGCAGGAGGAGCGCGACAGGGCAGCCGAGCTTCCCCGCACTGCCAGTGGGTTGTACACGGTATGGCGGAATAAATCCTCAGGCTGGACCCACATTTTGAATAAGAAGCCGCGCTATTAGATCCATGCATCCGCTTTGAATGGATCCGAAAGAATTGGACCGCAGCTGAGCAAAAATTTGCAAAGGATATCATTCTTCAAAAGGTCTGTGTCTTGATGATTCTCCGCACTTTGTCCATCCTGTTGCCCATCCTGAAATGAATACATTCAGCTGCAGTCCTATCAAATCCAAACGACAACCCCGGATCCGCAAGCGTCCGGTTCTGGTTCTTCGAGTCCTGCTGATGGCGCATCACGTTCTCAACCTGGCTCTCGCAGCTCATCCCAGACATGTCCTGCTGTTGCAACATCGACCCTACTTTCGACCAGGCTGAAACAGTTTCGTAACACCACACGAACCTTGGATTTCTCTGCCGATGCAGATCGTTCAAATAGTAACGAGTGGTCAGCCGAAGCTGAGATGACACATTACATGGACAGTAAGATCCCCTCACCCATGTCAACTGAGATGATTAGCTGCTGGACGGTAAGTGCGCATCTAGTCTCTTAATGACCATTCTCATTGCATTCTTAAGACAACCAGGGCTGCGACATGGAGCCGGATCTATCGGACTACACGTCAGTGCAAGCGACATCAGTCCCATCCGAGCGTGTATTCTCGTCATCTGCCGAAACCGACACCAAGCGACGCAACCGCTTACAGCCATTGGCAGTACCGAAGGCGCGGATGAAAAATTTCCTGTTTGGGATGTTTTCAAAGAATTCCTCAGAACTCGGTCAGTTCTTCATGGATTTGGGGGTAATTTCAGAAAATTTCAGAAAATCTATGCGAAATTAATTATGTTCACGACAAATAATTTCATGACATTTTGAGCACATTATCTGCGAGTATCTGCACTTATATCTTCCATTCTTCTCGACATTTTCCAGGATCCAAGCACGAATGTAACAGGGAAAACATAGATTAAGCAAGTATAACTACAGTACATCATACATACGAAAAGAACGATCAAGAACAAGCCTCACACCATCTGACCGAGTAAAAGTTGAGCAGGCCGTTCTTATGGTGTTCGCGAATCGAGATTTGCCTTGAGCATTAATGAGAGCAAAATGATTTGGAGCCTTGCGACCACGAGGGAGACAGCTTGACACCCGGGACTTGAAGATAGAAGTGAGACTTGAAGACACAAGTAAGGAATTGGTATCTTCCGATACCGGCTGTGCAACACTCAACTGGCAGAATATGTTCCCAATATGATAATTGCTCGCCTGATTGAGGAAGTTCTTGGCGGCAAACACAGAGGAAGTAGAGACCAGCACAATGTGGTCAATTTGCGCAGCGCACCTATGACCGGATACACAACGTAAGTTTTTCCGTGGCCTGCACGGCCGTCAACATGAACTGGAGGTAGAGGAAAGAGAATGTGAGGGAAAACCACATCACATATGTAACAGGAACAGTGTCCGCAGCGGACGCGCAGTCTCCGCAATAAGAGCGCAGTCTCCGCGGACTGTGCACGGCAGACAGCTTGTTCGCTATTTCGGTCGAGATAGCTGTTCAGGCAGCGGCGGCAATCCTTCAAGCAAGGTTCAAGGGCGGTGATGGAATGATGGCCGTGGCAAAGCACATGCTTTGAGGAGAGGAGAAAGACATTCGGGCGAACGTTCGGTAGTGGAATCGCTGGGCTGTATTTTCCGATTCGAAGAGGCTTTCTTCGAGCCACCTGCAGCGGCATCGTCCGCTTTACCTGTTGCAGCCGCTCCCTATCCTGCGCCGCCTCCGGGCTCGGCCGCTGAAACCCCGGCTCAAGACAATGTTCCCGCACTATCACCTGCCACGACCACGCTAGCCACTGGCACCAATCCTGATCCATATACAGTACCGACAACACCAGCAGCCCCGCCCGCTGTCGTGAGTCTCGTCACAATTCATTTTCAAGGTGGCGGATCCTTTGTGTGATCTTTTTTCTTTTTATGCCTCGCGTTGACGATGTCCGGGACACGTACCTTTGGCCCTCCAACCGCACCAGCGGGCCGCTCCGAGGCTGTTGCACAAAACGCGAAGGACACCGCCCCAAGTGCCCCGCCCGCAACAGCAGGAATAGTAGTGTGCGGATCGTCCCCTCCAGCTATCTACCCTGGGCAGAAGCAGTCTCTATGCGAAATCTATCAAGAGGCGCTCAAATACATCGGGGAGTTGTTGGCTGACTTTCCGACGTCTGTGTATAGCCCCAGCTTGTAGGATCAAATCCATGCCTGCTGGGGGAACACAGATTGTGGCTGGTTCCTGGACTCGGCAGCAGCCCTATCTCGGGAAGTTGGAGGCAGCATCCAACAACATCCTTGCCGCATTTCGCCTTGTTCGGGGCTAAGACGCTTCTTATCGACATGGCGCTCGGCCGCAAACATTATTACGGCTGAACACGAACTCTAATAGCAGCAGTCTTGATAACAGCGCCGGATTTGCAATAACAAACTTGACTGTGGTAAGTACATAGTCTCGACCCATCTTGCGTATAAGATCTGTTTCTGTACTCGACGCTGTAAGAATTGATGCTCGGCCTTCCACGGCGGAGCGAACTTTGCATATCTTGAATGTACTTATTTAATTCGAAACAATGTCGTAGATACACTAGTAGCGGCAAAAAATAATGCTCGCCCATGATTTGTGGGCCCATCCTCTCCAAATAAAGTCCTGGCATCATCCTTGAGCAATTTCATAGACAGTCGAAAACAATAGTAGGGGCTCGCGACGTACCTCATAGATAATAGGAATAACGACTCGGTTGTTGAACCTAGTATTGGTAAGGATAATACATTCTGCTTGGCCCGTTCCACTCTTGCACTATCGGGTTGTGGTGATAGTTCTGATATGCGATGAATTGGAAAAGTTATCAGCCTTTTGCCGCATTTTCAACATCTCAAGCAATTCCTTGTGTGTGAGTAATCTCACCACAATTCGAAGAAGACCAATTTATGGGGAGCCATTTTTCTGATCATTTTGAAAGGTTATCCCTCCTTGGGCCACTCCTCCGCATGGGGAGCGGTTAATTTGGCTAACACACACACCAAAGATCACTCGCAATTACCGGTAACGTGACGCAATTAGGTCCCTCAGGTTTATTTTCGGGTTCGGCGTTCGAACGCGACGGCTTCCCTCCGAACGCCAAACCTGAACATGGCGCTCGGTTTGAGCACAGGCTGAACTTGAACCTGAATGCGGCGTCCAATCCAGGTTCGGTTTAGGTTCGGACCGAACCTTGCTACCACCACGCCCATGCAAACGATTGGCGAGCACCGGCAAGCAGTCGGCCACAAAAATTTGGCTCGGCAGGCTTTAATTCAACGACACCCTTGATTACGCGTGAACAGATGGTTACGGGAGGACGTATTGCAACTCAACCCGTACTGTAACCCTTCCCGTAATTACGCCCCCATGAACCCCTAAGTTTACGGGGATGGTCTGATGCCCTGCTGATGGCACAAGATCCCAGTAGGCAGAAAGCGCCAAATTTCAAGTACAGATTCATTCTTTTGGTTGCGATGCCATTTATTTAGCAGCCCAGGTGGAGCCGGGGACTTGTAAACCATCATGCTGTGTAAGTATAGAGTGTATTGCTACTCATTAATGCCAATCTATGTTCCTTGGTTCTGGACGAAGTAAATGTAAATTCTGTGAAGTAAAAACGAATCACGGAACTGGGTGGACTGTACTGATAGCCAACAAGGAAATCCCATACCAATCGGGAATTCAACAAAGTTTATCGCAGCAATCCCACAGCTACTTCCACTGCTCATAGTTGGCCGCCGATGTATGAGGCCTGCTTTTATGAGCCTTCCTCCTTTCCCTCTCTATCTTCAGCACCGAAGCAGACAAAGACTCACAACACCCCCCTGTAATTAATTTTTAATCTCTGCGGGCAGCATGAAATCTGTCCAGGTGGTATTTAAATCTGACAACTTAATGTTTTACAAAGTGGAATTACTCATGGTGGTGCAGAAGTGGAATGAGTGCATCAGTCGGTGGTCGCCGTCCAACGAAGACCACGGTAGATGATCCAGCTGCGATCATCTGTGAGCCTAGTGCAAAGCCAATGCTACCCATGCCGACGATAACAGCGACACCAGAGAGCTGAACGTCCTTGTTCTCCTCAACCAGAGGATGCAGCTCGGGTACGAACCGGCTCAAGCGCACGTCTGCACCAGAAGGCCGTGAATATCTGTAGGACACCAGATTCTCGTTGAAGACGCGCTGAAGCTCGGCTCTGAGAGCCCCAGCTATGATACCGGAAGATGCGTCTGCCGGGAACTCTATCCCGTACGCGTTGCGCAAGCCGATCTCCGTTCGGAACACGCGGAGCATCCCCTGGACCATGGCGCCCAAAACCTCCGGTGCTGCAGGGCTAGCCCAAACCAATGTTGGACTCGTAGAAAGGACAATAAATCGGAAGGAGCGTGTTTTGCTTTGGCCAAGTGCCTTCATCAGCCGTAATGTGCTCTGCCAAAATGCGGAGAACGCAGGCGATTCGGGCGCGCCATCCAGACGAGTCGCGTCAAGAATAATCGTTGAATCTGGTGCGAGGTCAATGGTCTCCAAAACGTGAGTGAAGAGGGATTTTTCGGTGGGGCAAAGAGGCTGGGTATCACCGTTCTCGCATTGAAACTGGTCGAGAATATGTGTGTCAGCTAAGTCCGAGATTGTTTCAATCCAATCGCGTCGTTTCCCGAAGTAGATGAATTTTGATTTTCGCGCCGCCACCTCGGAGACCAGTTCCTTCGGCGTCCACACCTGTTGAAATGAGAAAATGGTTGGACTGGCTGAACGGGCGCCCAGCACTGTGATTGTTAGCTTTTGAGAATACATGGGTAAGACCGGGCGGGGTTCGGCTTCACCGCGTTCTACTTATGCCCTCAGTCAGCCTCAGTAGAGAAAAGGAATCTACTTCAGGGATGAATCAGGACGGAATCAGCATTACGTTATATTGGCATTTCTTACTTAAGTTAGCGCAAGCACTTCGCCGCAGGCAGAGTGGTATGTACAACTCGGGCCTGTCAATTGAGATGCACGAGGAGTAATTGTCAGGGGGTGCCGGTGATGCTGCAGTCGTGGACAAGCAAACACGACAAAAAATTTTGAGCATCACCGACTCCACTGTAAATAATGCACATTCAGATCTTTTTGTACATTCCAGAGACTTTCATACTCAAAATAATGCTCTTCTCGACTCTGGACGACTCTCGCCTTCTCCATTTGCCCCGGAAACTGCAGGATCTCTTTCGCAAATGGCGGGTGGCGCCGCTTTTTCCATCTTTGCCCTTGAACATGCCGAACAACGTCTCAAGTGTCCGAAATGCGGGAAAGTCTTTGCTGCATGGGAAAATGAGTGAGTGGCCGTTGAAGAAACATATAGAACGGTATCTGTGTAAAGTGTGCTCACCGAGCAATCGCTCTTCAGGGTCAAGTGTTGCTGCAAGACTCAAAGTGATGCTTCAAGTCGGAATTCAAACTCACGCCTCAGTGAGTCGGATGAGCTGAAAACCGTGACCTTGAGTCTGGCTGCACGAGCAAGAACAGCCTTGGATTTCTGGTAATCTGGCGCCATGAAAGCGTTGGCGAAGAATTCGTGGACATGTCTCTCACAAAAAAAAAGTCGCGCACGCGTCAGCACATATAGAGTTGCGTGTGCGGTATTCATCGTAAGACCCATGTGGGGTATTCATATACTCGGTACTGACAAAAGTGACCGTTAATTCGCTTACTACAGCAGAAACTCATGCAATATTCTGGGTCTGACCACCTAGAAATGTTTATCTGGATATATTCTCGCCCTTCATATCCAATTTGGCATCAAAAATCATGTGTATAAGTACCCTCTGTGGATCGATTGTTTTGAGTCCAATTGATTTTTGCTACATGTGTCCAAAATTTAGGTGTATGGCTCAGTCTGTGGGCATAGATAAAGCTTTCTGTTGTCGGGGCTTACTGAAGATATGTTGAACATAGCCCATGACTTGGAAGTCGAGGAAAGTGAATGGATATCCATATACAAGGCATTTTCTGCAGCGAGTCATGCCTGCATGGATCGTGTGCAAGCTGCTCTCCAGTTATGCTGACAAAATTGAACCTCGACAGCTCAACATTGCTTGAAAGATGACTGGAGCACTGCTCAGTTATTATTTCATCCATCCATGGTGCTCTACATGGTGATTTACCATCGAAATTGCTCATTCAGCAATTGATCTTCAAATCCTGCAGACAATGCTGCGACACAATTTGCGACAAGAATCTGTTAGATAAACAGGAACTTGACTGTTGAAAAATCCACCAAAGATGTCTGTTTATCTATTCCAGGATACCCCAATTTGAAATCAGGCTCCAATTATTTTTCATGTAAAGTTTCTTTCAACTGTTGGATAAAATGTCATAATTTAAAATGGGTTGCTGATATTTCCTGGTCTCTGGGGAGCAATACTGGGTTAATTCTCCCAAAACAAGTTGTGTAGTCTTCAGCTAATATCTGTAGGTATCTGGTGGTAAGAAAGAGGTGGTTGGAATTGAATCACGGGTTATGACGCAGCGCGCCAAGTAACGGTCACTTTTGATGACGACAAGTAGGCCTGGAACGCGATGTGATTGATCCAGGCATCAGTGTTGTCCAAGCTGAAGAACAAATGCCCAAGGAAATCATCACTCAGCATCTTGATCATAATGTCAGTTCATCGTGTGCAATTGGAACTAATTCCGACTTACACAAGTGCGATACGCTCGAATTTGGGCTGGCATGGCTCTATCAGGGATTGTTCTCACCCCACCGCAAGTCACGTCGTGCTCCCTTGAAAACGACCGACGGGTGAAGTGCTGTTCCATCGGCACAAATGCACTCAATAATCGTAACAAGATCCCGACGTCCATCGGTAATATGCTGCACCGTCTTTTGATCGCGGTCAACTAGGGCCTTTGTCTTGGTACCAATCCCCAATTGAACACCCTTTTCATCCATGTTGTATATATTCTTCCAGTTAACGTCATATTTTTCGATAGTCTCCCGCAAGAGCATAAAATAATCGTGCACAGCGGTGCGGTTGAGTGCCTGTACACGACAGGCTTCAAGAGAGTGCGTCCACCTGACACGCAGGTCTTTGTAATAGCGTGCCTGCCATACTATTAGCGCCCTTCAAAATAAGTAGTACTTGCATAATTCACCTTGAAACGTCGCGCCCATGTTTCCCCAAGCGCGTGACCAGCAATGTCGGCGCCATAATGCCCGACTGTCTCCAAGGAGAGCGCCAGCCCTCGCTTCCCCATGACCTCATGATAGCAATTAGCGAGACCATAGTTTGAAAAAGAATGGGAACCTACCTTGATCCACTCCACGGGAACTACTTCCTGCGCAGTGGCCAAAGCTTTCTGGGACTCATGTGCCTCCTTCCTAGATACTACACCCTTGAGACGTGTGCCGAGGGTGCTGCGTGGGACACAGAATTCGATCGCAGCTGTGCGAGCCGGGGTTTCACGGGTCCGCACGGCCGCGATGGCCAGTTTGTACCTAGTCTCGATGTCGAGATCCTCCATGGTAACATTTGCGAGGTCTATGCCGAGGAGGGCGACGAGCTTATCAAATTCATCGAGGGGCACCGGAGCAGTGTCAGAGGAGTTTGAAGTCATAACGGCCGACACAAGATAGGAAGATTGTGGTAAGGACACCAAAAACAAGGGAAAGGTGCTGCTGAAAGGTCGCGAGCGTAGCGGTCTTTATAGGCTCAGAGGCATCGCGTAGAGGAGAAATGTGAATGTGAAGTATATTCAGCGACTGTATTCACTCAGAATAACAACAAAGACATGCACGAATCGAGCCTGGGTGGCGCACAGGTGTGGGTGAAATATGCAGGAACCTGTCCCCCCGTAATGAATTGCACATGGTCAAAAGATCATGGGGGAGTCGGAAATGCGTCTAGGATCGTTCATAGGAACCTAATGAACACACCTGATGCATCTATTCGATGCCTGGATCTTGCTGCTGAGAACCCGACGTTTGGGTTGTCGGCATTAGTGAAATCGGCTGTTTATTGTAAGCGACACCAGCACAGTATAGATAAAATCGTGAAAAAGATGAGCTACCTCGGAAATTCAAGCATTACCCTTGCTGAATGCCCTCTCAAATTTTGGAGGCGGTAGCAGCTGCGGTTCATGTACCGCGAGCGTCGCCGATGTGTGTCTTCTGACATTCATTTCCCAGTGACAGTGAGAATTCATGGCGAGATAACAAGATTAGAAAGCGCCTAGACACTCCATAGAGGCTGCCAGTAGAAGGCCCGGTGTCAATAGTGTCGGGCAAGTACTTGACACGGTGGATTGAAGCGGAATTGACGGAGCACGGTGCGATTGTTTGTTGTGGGGTACCGGATCAAAATTAAGAAAGTGACAGAAATGACGTGAGAACCGGTGATCCGCACGCCACAACATACGATCGCAACATTCAAATTTGCCAAAACTTGTTATGCGCCAACGTCTAAGGTCCCTCCTCACCCTCAAATACCAAAAACAGAATTTGGGTTGCATTCTTGTCTCCTACAGTGCAAGTGGCCAGGTTCCTAGTCCGGCCAGGATGGCAGTCAGAAATAGTACCATCTTACCACAGGAACCAAATTAACATGGTCAGTAAATTTTGTGACCAGTTTGAGTACCATTGTACCACAGCTACCCAAAATTGAAAAGAATTAGCGGAATTCATGACGCCTCCAATACCGCTGTACCACAGATAATACCAGTGGTAGCTTATTACCACAGCTACCGGAATTGAAATGGCCGGTGGCTCTCAATACTGCTGTACCACAGATATTACCGGTGGTAGCCCAGTACCACAATTACCAGAAATTGAAAAGACTTGGCAGAATTCATGGCCCTCCAATACCACTGTACCACAGATATTATCAGTGGTATACCAGTACCACAATTACCTAAATTTGAAATGACTTAGCAGAATTCATGGCCTTTTAGTATCATCGTACCACAGATATGTTCCAGTGGTCTGGTACCATTGTGTCATCCTTGTCAATTACACACTATCTGAATACCACTGTACCATTGCAGGGCTTCTACTTGTACTCCACCCCAAAATACCACATATCCCTTCTAATTAGAGGGGACTGTCGGCTGGTGGATCACAATGAATACACCAGTGGTACATCCAGTACCATAGGTGCTGTTGAGACTTGGTTAGTTTACCATGGGTACCACAAATATTCAAACAGAAACTTATTTCTGTATGTGCCTATTAGGGGGGATTCCAAAGGGACCTTCATGTCCGGGATACTGGGATAAAATCGGGTCATTCGTCCGCTCCGACCGCACGACTCGTGAAAGAGAGACTGATAGTCCCTGTTTGTCCCCCTCGTCGAGCTCACCAATGTCCATGTGCCAACGCAAGGTTGATGCCAAGGGCTCCATAGCACCAGGGTGCCCCACGTCACCAGCAGAGGTGGATAATATGCATCCGAGCGGTAGAGTTGATGCGGATCGGATAGGCCGGTTTCCTGCAGTCTGTATTCGAGTGCGTCATTCAATTATGTTTCGACCTTGTGAAGCATATTTGTCTGACGGAATCTGACTTTATTCATAGGGAGAGAGGCTACGATCTGTGCAGAGATTCCATATCAGGTGCCATGCAACTGACACAAGTATAGTGAATAGTCTCCTCTTTTCTGGCAGGATGGAGCCTCTTGTTAGAATTTGGACTCCTAGAGATGGTGTAGACTCGGAAGAACTCGGACAGACCCGCACAAGATGAGGGGCCCCCCCACAAAAAAAAAGTCAAATTTTCCGTGGGATTGTCGAAATTTTTGGGGGTGTCACGCCAAAATTCAGCCGCTGTCGAAATGTCGAATAGGTAAATCCGGTCACGCGTGATGACCCGAAACCCCAACGAGAAACAAACCCCCAGAACCGTAAATGGACTCGAGGCATAAATAGCCTCGACCATTGGCAATACCCCCAGAGCCCAAAATGAGACAGCCGAAGTTGTACTCAATCCACCGAGACCCAGATACATGAATTCAACGCAACTGGCCGGGTTGCAGCGAATTCAATAATCCAGAGTTCGGATCGGGTACTGGCGGAACCGGATACATGAGCTGCAGGCAACTAGCCAGGTTACCAAATCGAGTTCCAAACTTGTCACGAAGTTCCGTGCGCTACCATACCCATATTTTACCTCTTCCCAGTTGAGAAGTGAAATGAGGGTTCATTCTCTCCTTGTTTCATACTTGATGCCTTGGCCAAAATCGGTGATCAGGTCAGTACAAATCTATCTCCTAATTCTTGGATATGCCACTCTAGGGATAGAATTCCCAATTTCACTCTTGTTCTCGATAAAAATGCTATAGTCCTCCATCCCTGACATGTCCTCAGTGCCCAATATCCGGCCCGCGTGGGTCCCCTCAAGTCCCAGCTATACGTTGAAAAGAATCCCATTTCGGCAGTGCACAGTGCCCAAGGCACATTCTTCATCGTCGAATCATTGAGATACATGGATGCAACTAACTCGCTCCATGGCCCAGCGGTCTGATGCAATTTCTAGATCTGGCTTTGCCCGCCGCCCATACACAATTGTCACAAGTAGGTTGCCATTCCACCTCCGCGCTGGTCAAAACCTTGAGCGTTCGGTATTTCTAGTGCTCCAATACTGTAGCTAATCCAAATGTCTCGTAAGCACTCTACAAACGACTTCCGCACAATACTTGGCCCATTCACGGTCCATAGATAAAACTCTATCCAGCACCAACGTAAATTTGTCGGAATGAAACAATTTAAGGTTCTGTTTTGCCAGTCTCCTGGCTTGATGGGGGGATGTAATCGCTTGTTTTTCTCCGAATATGAAGTATTCCACTGAGGGCGTGTTGATCTCGGGGTCAGTAGTTGCATTCGTCCTAAATACCGGCCAAGGAATGTGTCGGAACTGGAGGGGGAACCCGAGCTCTTTATGTCGTCTCAATATTGCCCACTTCCTTTGATAACCCTGTTTCTGTTCCAGGGCGTCCGAACCCCAGCTTTCCCACTCCAGATGTTGCAAAAAAATCGAAGGGAGGTTATTTTGATTCGAGGTCAATAAGGGGTTTTTCACCTGAGAGTCTGGAGGATGATTGATCATGAGCAAGTGAAGGTCGCAAGTTTGAACACCACAAACCGCTGGTAAGCTCAGGCATACCTAGATAGGTTTTTGTGCTGCGTGCGTCTAACGCCAGAGGCACTGGTTAGTAGTCTACATGAGGTGACCAATGCAATGCATGCTTGCCGGCATTATTCTCTGGTGGTGTATCTACGTTGATTAGGTGCTCGGGAGTACTGATGGAGGGGTTCACTCCTGATGAGACCAACTGTGATTCAGCGAATCCGAACTATAGACGGGGATTACATACCAGTCCCGTCAACATCCATCGGGGTGTAGACTCTGGACTCTTCAAAGTTCATGGCATTGTAAAGTACTGGATCGTCAACGTCCATAGGGGTGTAGACTTTGTCTTCATCACCGTCCTCGGTATGGATAAGAGCAATGAGATTGAGCGTCAGTCAGGTTTTCCGAACCGTACTTAGATGGACCGCCTCGTGACAAAAATCGGTGTGGTGCCGGCCCACAGTGTCAAAAGGCAAAAAGGTGTTCGCCATGGCCCACCGGGAGCAGGTCGCAGACAAGGACCATGAAAAATGTAGGCGGGCTTTTATCCTTTACATTGGCAATCGGACTCCGCCCCAGCCATATATCAACAGTTTTAATTTCTCGTTTATAAACAGGGTGTTTATAAACATGTTCCGAGTCAAGCCTGACGCGAGGCACGAGCGGCTCTGGCTTGACGTAGGATACGCTAGAGTAGGAGAGAATCGGGAAAGATGTGACCGAGCGTGATCCGGTCACTTCTTTCGCTCTGCGCGCGACGTCGACGACGCGCCCGATACTCTCGTCTCTTTCTTTGCCCTCCCTCCGCTTCCCTGTTTTTGTTTCTTCAGTGTGTGGTGGTAGATTGGCATTGCGCCCTTGGCGCGCCTTTCCCTTTCCAGCCACACGCTCAGAGCCCACTCTGCCGCTCGGAGACCATCGCTCGCCGTGGAAGACGCGCGGAGTCGTCTGCTTCACGCAGCCTCCCCGTCCTTCCCCGTCTGGTCTCGCAGCCCCTCGCACAGGCGGCCGAGCGCAGAGCCTTCGGCTCTTCCCACACCCACGAACTCGCTATCCAGCGTGTTCGTGTTCCCTTCCCCTTATCATCTCACACGGGACGTGTTGAACCCTCTAGCCTATTTGTAAACTGGGATTACCCAGAATATAGCAATTGTATTGTGAGCGAAGAACATCTAAAGCTGTATCGGGCCTACTTACATTATCATTAGAGACACATAATACTCCGCCTGACCAGACAGGACATGAAGCTCAGTTCCTTCTTGCTGTGCGGCCCCTTTCTCCACCGAGGAGATTGAGTTGCATTGCAACTGGAGCACTGGTATGGTTCTGCAGCATTTGAAGGAGGAGGTGTTCTAAGAAACATCCTGGATTTCGCTGGGTGATTATCTACGGCAGGGAAGCCCAAATCGTTGCATGAAAGAGTCATAGTGGGCTCTGGCCGAGTGTGCGTCTCCATGACTAGTTCATCCTCACCACTGCTTCTCAGACTCGGGTCGAGCCATGTGGGATATGGTGGACTGACGTTCAATGCTTGATTTTGGCTTTCGTCGAACCCTGATTTGTCCACCCTTCTGAGTTATTGCATTTAGTATTGAGTATTGATGACCTGTTTAGTGCGCTTACAGAGCCACTCCGGTATTGCTGATGCCTATCTGACTATGAAGGCCCAAGCCATTCTCGATCTCTTCCTCCAAGGCACTTGACAGAACTGCCGCCACAGGTGATTTGGGCTTGTCCCTGCCCGTAGGACCCCTACCCATTGGCAGGCGATTCGCTGGAGGAAGATTGAGAGCCTGGCGTAGCCGAGCATTTTCCTCCTCCAGCTCCGAGATACGCTGCTGCAAGGCCTGCGGATGGTGATCATGTGAGAAAAAGAAGGACATTCTGTGAAATACGCCTGCGGACCTCGAGGTGGGCCGCGCGACGAGCTCTGAATGCACGTTGATTATTGCGGGTGGGATTTGGAGGCAGGTTGTCGCTGCGTTTGCGGCCGAGCTTCGAGGACATGAGCGAAAACAAACGACGGGTGGTGTTTGTGTTTGTTTTTCATACATAACGGCACCTGACATCAGGAAAAACCTCCCTATCCTAATTTAGGGGAAATTTGGTTCCCGTGCACCAAATTGGGATAATTTGGGGGAAAGTGGCCAAATTAGCTGGATTGTTGATATTAGAGCGTTTGCGGTGGAGCCACCAGATCAACTGGTGGCTCGTGTTTTAGATTAGTGTCAGGACCGTCCGGCATGTGCTAGCCACTATTTCATCCTCTCTATGGGGGCTATAAATGGTGGCTAGGAAAATTAGCCACCAGTCTGATCTGGTGGCTACCACAAGTTCTCTATTCTGTGAAGGCACCCAAATTATCATCTCACAAATACAAATTTACCATCCGGACATCAAAAATCGCCTGTGTCGGATCAATAGGTCTTAACAGACTGTACCTAAAAATTATTGAAGGTGTCTGAATGATTAGGATCAAAAAAATCGAAGACATATCCTGTGTCGGATCAATAAGGCGGTGCAAATTATTGAGCGTCTGGAATGATTAGGATCAAAAAATCGAAGGGCTAAGATTCTAGAAACGCAAGTCAGAATATTGATGTGGCCAGTCTGGGACCGATAAATGGACTTGTCCCCTTCGCGATCTCTTTTTCCAAAAGGATGACCGCTAGGACAAAAACTCCGCCCTCACCCAACGAAGCGCCGCGCGACTTGACTCTGCATTCCGACCATGTATTCACAACAGACATTCGATGGCTGGAAGGGGAGGTCGGTGAGTTGTTATTTTGATTGTCTACACAGGGGAGGCGTTCATCAGTTCTTCGATGCCCAGACACATTGCTCAGGATTGTGCACCATGGCCTGCAGCCCGACAAAATAAACGAACTATCAACACACTTCGTAAATAAGGTCGGCAAAGCCTCGGCACTAAATAGTCCTGAACTAAGAGCTTCCCAGACAAGATATAAAATTCAGCAGGGCTACAACGTACTTGCGACCACAGGCCTGCTTCCCTCACCAACCCCTGACTTAAAGCGCTGCGTGGCAGCGCTCGGACATTCATTCCAACCCTAAACGTCTTGTGCGAAATTCGCAGATAGACGAAGACGATGCCGATGCCGATGCGGAGGGGGAACCCGAAGAGGATGGAGCCGATTACTGGACTCTAGGGTGCGAATACCTTTATTTTTGTTTATTCACGTTCTCATTCTTTTTCTAGACCTAATGGATTGATCCCAATAAACGGGGCTGCTCCGGGTCCACTTATCGCTTCTTCCACAGGGCCTACCAAAGTTGTTGAAGCTCCCGCTCCTCCGAAAACGTCTGCCGGAGCAAAGCTCCGTCGCTCGGCCCGCATCCAGCAGTCCAGGTTCAAAGACCCTACGAAGCAGATCAAGAGTCTCCGTAATCAAAAGACGAAGAATGTGGGTGGGCTCCAACTAACTATACGCTGCATCGGCGTTGCTAATGATGTCCTACCAGAGCAAACCTGCTGCGTCGCATCTCGGGTCCAGGAAACGTGGGTCTGGGGTCGGTCTCGCTCGTACCGTATAATTACAATCAAGACTTCGCTCTGGCATGGACAGACTATCCCCGACAATTAAAACCAATTCATTAATACCTCGTATATTAAGCAGATGCCTCGTATCAGTATGCAACTGTTTGTTCTTCACACGCCACTGATTTTCGGTCTTTCCCGGTATACCTTGCCGAATGCAGCTACGCCTTCCCACCGACTTCTTCTCTCTCCGCTGCAATTCCGTCGGCTCCCAAACTCTGGATGCTTTTCGCTGCTAACCATTCTAGGCTGCTTGAGCTTGGGGCTGGCTGTCTTTCACTCTCTAAGCTGTTAACCGTGTAAATACCTCGTGTATTATACAGAGGTGTCGAATAATTATGCTTATGTTTACCATGACGTCGTGGTTTGCCTTTTCCCGAACACGTTCCCAACTATCCTCCTCTTGGTTCCCTTTTTTCCCAGGAAACGAGTTCGCCGATCAACGTTTAACTCTGCCGACCTCTGGCAACGTCATTCCACAACCGAGAATCAGCGCTCAAGACCCGCTCAAAAGGAAAGTTGAGCGGCGTCTGACTCCTTCATTTCGTCCCCCCATCATCTTCGCGCCAGTTTCCTCCAGTCTGCATCCAGTGCTCGAGAGAAACATACGCAAGCGTGGCTACAAGATATGAGCCAAGGCCAAGACTGTCTTCAAGTGTTTCTGCTTGGTCCCCTGTCGTGTGTTTGATGGCCACTCTACGTTTTGGATCAAGGCCCTCAACGTGAAGCCGAACCTCAAACCCGGACGCTCAATCATCGGATGAACCAGCAACACCTGCTCCACCGTTCAATTGCACCGTGGCAAGAGTTTTGGAGTACATCAAGATTCAACGCTCTGCGATACTTCCTCATCAAGCTGCTCCTTACAACACGTTAATCAAGCTGCCCGCTCGCCTCGGTGGTACTTCAAATTGCATGTTCAAGCTCAACATCTCCCCAAACCCGACCTTCATCAATTCCTTTGCTCTGGGATTTGTCTTGCTCTAAGGTTACTGGCAGCACCTCTTATGGTCCGTACACACTCACTCATCCTCCCCGTTGTAGATCACCTTACATGATATACTTCCTTTGTCCATTATCCTTTCTATCATCCCCATGCTGACGTTTGTTGAACTTCTTCAGTTAGGCCGACGTTATAGGTGATTGCAGGCGAGACGGATGGGATGCTGGTACGCCAATACATATTTCTTTTTCATTATTTCTTCGCCAACTTGGTTCACAGGTCACCGCAACCTTGAACAACCTGCATCCAAGCGCAACGCGCCGCGGTTTCGCTTGCTTCAACTGGAGGCGATGGTGGACCACGCTGGACGGATGCAACGCCGGCCAACGTCCTGAACCGCGGAGACTATAGGGCTGAGCGGACGTGCGTATGTATGGGTACGCTGCGATACACCACATACGGAATGCGCCTATTACGTTAGTATTTATCCATATTCCTGGCAGCGGAATACCTGTTTCTCTATCTACCGGAGACTTCGCTAGTAGTATGTGGCTGTGAGAGAATGTACTTTGAACTACCCTGCCAACTGGGATCGGGATGAAGGAGAAATCTTATTTGTGCGATATGTCTTCGCGCATTCATTCAAAACTGTTGCTTTCATAAACATACACTGCCGGAGCGAAGCAGAGGCAGATCTTGTATTGATTAAACATGCAATTGAATGAACACCGCTCAGATGACTAGCGGCGCTGCGAGCAGAGGGACAACGCTTGGGGCGTGCCGCCCAGCGACGGGAGTGAGTCCAGCAAGTCAGTTCGTCGGCGCTTTGAGAGAAGAATACTCGATCTCGTTGACGTGCCTACCGACCGACCAAGTGCAAGCTAACAATAAAATGTAAGCTGCACAAGGTAGGGCAGCAGAAACAATAATATATGAGTGTTTAAAAATGGTCTTGCCGTGACACGAGACCAAGTGGCCGAGAGATGCGATGACGAAGGCGAGGACGTAGCGTGAGGACGGAGGCGATGGCGAGGACGACGGCGGAACGACGGGAGCGAGGCGAGAGCCAGAGCCAGAGCCAGAGCGAACTTGAGCAGTGCTCAGTGTGGGCAGTCAAAAGCTGGGGTTGTATTGAGAGTAAGTTAGGTATTTATACAGACAGAGAGCAGAGAAAATGGAGTAAAACAAGATAAGAATCATACTAATCAAGAGTCAGGAACAAGACGAACAATAAAAGGACAATAGTGGAGAATTGGAAATTAGCCAAGACATAATAATTGCGGCGAGGTTGAGGTTGAAAAAGGGGAAATGAGACGTATAATGAACTGTATATTAAGGGGAATGAATCGGGAAGTAAGATAGCTATGTCAGACGTCCGGAATGTCGAGGGGAGCGGAACGGTCTTGCCGCGCGGCGGTTTCGAGTCCGCGGGGATCGGCGATGACGAGAGGTCGATCGGACTGGATTCAACGTCCGGCCGCTGCGCTCGGGGAGGGGTTGAAAATTCTGAAGGGCTGGGTCGATTAACTCGTCCGCGACATGGTGCTGTGTAGGGGTTGCAGATGCACAACCTTTCGGCCCTCCGGCCCAAAACCAGTTGTGATCACAGGCGGAATAATATTAGAGCGCGCAGCGAGAAATCGGTGCAAGACGGGGAAGTATTTAAAATCCTTCGTCATTTTTTCTATGGAAAGGTTCAAAGTTCAAAGAGGGCAATAACACAACTCCACTGCGACACACCCCAAACATTCTTCGCCTGGGGCGCGGTATCGTGGTCAGGCTCCACCCCCGCGGAGATATAGCAGTTTAGAAATTGATGTACGCCCGTCATTCTCGTCGCCGCGCTCATCGTTCTCACCGCCGTTGTGGCGCTCATGGTCATCTTCGTCCTCGCCATCAGTCTGTTCCTTCTGGGGGGCTGCGTCGTCGTCGTTTTCGTTCTCAAGACCTATCCCCCAAGTTGTGATGATGAACTGCATATATTTGAGACACAAGGTCTGGCGGCTTTGTCTTTGTTTGGCTCGCAGTAGGCAATGGTTCCGGTTTTCAAAAGCTAAAGACTTTTTCCCTGCAAAACCGAATACATACCGGCTTTTTTTGATTGGATTACATAACAAAATTGCTTCCGAAAAACATGGTCTTGAGCAGAAACACTTTAGTACCCCAATGCACGTAATTCCCGGATATGTTATGCATCCCTCCCTCCCACATGGAAAATCTGCCTAAACCCGTTGACTTCATGAAATCGGCGCTTCATTCCGAACGAAAGGGTGTTATAAAGCGAGATCGTTACTTGATTTGTTTCCTTACATGTACTCGATTTTCTGCACCGTCTGGGCGACCACCTGGAAGCAGGAGACAACTATTCCGATTCCGAGAGATGTGTTAGAACACCCAGCGACGCAGACATATGATGCTTTGCGTACCGTCACCGTTTCTGACAGCGGGTCCAAACTCGCTCAAAAAGTGAGAGTGCAAGGCAGAAGACGTGAGGCGTGCACGAGGACAGGAAGTATCGGTCAGAAGCTTGTGGCAATTATGCGGGAAAAGGTCCATCAGAGAGAGCTTCGAAGACACCATGGCCTTTCCGTATACGACGATGGCTCGTATCACGTTGCAGGTAGGGAGATGCCGTGCAAGGAGGTCAGCTGCGTCCTCCTCTGTGCCACCGACCTTGCGGACGAGGTTTGCAATGTGATCGTCGGATACCATGCAGGCTTGAGCAACCTGCTCTGGGTGATAAGTAATAGGGCCCGTAAACAGTGTCTTATATACGAGCCTCAAAAGCCGCCGCCACGGAAGTAACCACTTTACTGCGACGTCGAACGCATAATAGGAAGCTGAGAACAGGACACAGTAAGGGAGGGAGGAAAGAAGGCACGGGAGATGGAGCTTACCAATGTGACTCCAAAAAGCCAGTGGGTTGATTGGCGAGGTCAGCGAGGAAAGCTGCCCAGCAAAAGAGGGCGCGATGCCAGTGATCAGACCAGCGGGATAGTAGGAGAGCACCAGTGCTGGCGTCCGGGTCTGCTACTCCTTGAAGGGCAGACTTCCGATCCTGGCAGAAGGGTCGATGGTGCTTCCAAATATCTAACTTCTGACACTCTTTCGAACAGTACTCGGGGACGCGGCATCCAGAGCATCGCTGGAAGCGTGCGCCGTTTCTTCGACAGTTCGAGCAAAAGCCACGATGGGCTGCGGGTACAGGAACAATGGGCATGCAGACCGAGTTGAAGATGGAAGATAAACGGATCGATCCGAAGTTCTGGGATTGATCGGATCAACAATGATGCCACGTCGAAGTTTAGTCAAAGTTTAGTGATGCCGCGCAAGAGGCGAGCGAGATCTGGATCTTGGAAGTTGATCTGTCCACGTGAGTGGCGCTGCCGTAAGTCGCTGCGATGGAGCAAGCGCGTTCCCAGATATATTTGCATTATTTGACAGCCCAGTATGTGCACTATTCACAAAGATGTTAGTTTTCCATTTGAAGGTTTACAGGTTGCCGATGAGACGCGGGGAACGGTTAGCAGCGACGCGCTCGACGCGTCGGTGCTGGCGAGTGACAGGCGGTGCGCAGCTGAAGGCCGAGAAGACGCCGCTGACTCAGGATTGCCTTATTCGGGGGGGTAGGTCCCCCGTGGGAATTTATCCAAGATCCAGAGATCGCACACCTCTTGATGCCGCGAGCTACTGTAGAGTTTCGATCAATTCGAACCAAGACCAGCCGCCGCTTCGCTCCGCATTCAAATCGACAGTCACGCGTCACGGACCCCTCTGTCGATGTCGAATATTGGTCGATGTCACACATCACGAAGGCCTTTGTCAAACCCCCAAGCCGCCACGAATATCCTCCCCCCCCCCCCCAGGAGCACAAAAAAGTCAAAATTTCCCTGAGATTGTCGAAATTTTGGGGGGTGTCACGCAAAAATTCAGCCGCTGTCGAAATGTCGAATAGGTAAATCGGGTCACGCGTCACACCCCCTGTCGATTTGAATGAAAAACCCCAGTAGCAAAGATTAAGAAAATAATCTATTGTTGGCATACAATACAATTAGAAATGAAAAAGGACGATGTAGATAGCCGAGGTTGCTCTCCCGAGCGTCGACCGACAGCAGGAATCAAACAAATCAACTCATAGGAAGTTTTCAGACGACAACAGGTGAGAAGCAGTTACTCACTGCTGATCAACCAAGAATAATCAAAGCTGGGCACTCGAAAGGAGTCAAGGAATCAATAGCGAGAGCAGATAATTGAGGACAACTTGAGCTGAATGTTTCGATCTTCTATTTGATCCATCTGGCATGTTGCACTAGCTAGAAATGGAAGAAAGGTCGAAGATATGAAGGTGTGAATTTGATTGATTTTTTCCACACACACACACACACACACAAAAAAAAAAAAAAATAACAAGCACGAATATTTGAATCCCTGCATCAAAGACGTCCTCAAAGCCTGCAGTGGCACAGCTGAGAGCAGGTGATCTCACACATCACACTCTTCTTCTCCCGCATCCCAGTGAGGAGTAGAAAATTCTTTTCCAACCTTCTATATAACAGTGCCATACATATGTGGAGGTGATAATAAACCTTCCTAGGAAGTCCTGGGGCACTTGCACCCGTGTGCAGTCGGTTTTGAGAAGAAAAGAGTTGAGATAGGGCGGAAATTCCAAATGCGGCAATACCATCTTTTCCATCACTGATTTCCGGCAGAGTTGCCGACCACCATTGTAAGTATTCTTCGTGTCCTCGAGCATTTTGCGGCCCAAGATAAGATATAATCTGTTTCAATATAATTCTACCTTGGGAAGTCTCTTCCACACCTCCGCCTTCGGATTCCAGTTCGCCCTCCCAATTGACCTCCCAATCTCCGAGAAGCTCCAGCGCGGGCTCAGTGGTGCCATTCACACTTCCCGCCATCCCAACGTGTCCAAACCCCTGGCTGAGGGGTGGCGAGTACTAGAACCCAACATGGTCAAGGTACTGAGTTCGTAACGATATCGGCTGCCTTAAAGGGCGACCACCCCTGGGCGTCTAGGGCCGGGTCCCTCAACTGGATAGGGGTCGAATGGGAAAGTTGTCTGAACTGGACTAAACTCGCGAGACTGAGCAGAATATAAGCAGGGGTGTGCATTCTAAATAAGAAAGATTGCTGTGGCCAAGGAAAAATCGGCGTGAAATATGTTATGTGAATTGAGAGACAGGTATTCTCGTTGAAAAGTACGAAAAATCAAAGAAATTGATCCGCGCCCTAAGTTCCACAAACAGCAGTAATACTATGGGTCCCATTCTGCTCTGATAAAACCAAAAACACCCAAATCTGACCCACCAAATGATCTTGAGGTGGTTAAAAAAAATCGGTACAGGAGGCAATGAGATGGAAGATACAGCAAAAAGGAAAGAGAACATTAACAAAACGGTGAAAATATGCTGCAGCCAATCTTGCGGTGCGAGAAGGATTCAAGAATACCTCAGCTTCTGTAAGTAGCAAAGAAAGACCTGGCTCAATAGACTATGTGAGTTCGAGTGCGAGAGGGGAAGCAATGAGTCATATACTGGCAAGAAAGAACAGCTCGTTTACAGTGTACACGCCCACGCCAATAAAGACGTCCTTGGACGTTCGAATGACCTCACAGGCTAAACCAGTGCGATCGCATTCAGCACGGCTTTCTATCCACTGCATGAAGGCAACATGGTAATCGAGAACGGAGGCCCAGGGGCACGCTTTGGCAATGGTGAAGATGTTGTTCGAGTAGGCCGAGAGGCCCTGTGCAACTGGGAGCGCGAGGTGCAGGTTTTTGAGGACCGACATAAAAATCATCCATGCCTCCACAAACGCGAGGATGTCCGGGACCTCGCGAAGCAGGGCCGTGGCTCCCGGCACGGGCTCAGTGGGCATGAACCGTGCCTCCCCATTCGGGCCCATGACCAGCAAAAGCGGTCCCTGGGACGCGGCCGAGAAGGTCTTTAGGAGGCGGCCCAAATGGCCCCGGGAATCCGAATCTCTCAATTTGGGCGATGACGTCGGGAAGCAGGTGCGGGTGCACAATGGAAGTAACGAGAGTACGTACCATTCGCACCTGGGGGGGAGGCTAACCAAAGATTCGAGAGCGTTGCTGGCGCCTCTCTTCGCTATCTCGACGGTCAGGTTCGCCAGACTCAACGTCATGTCTGCAAGGGCTTTTTTCGTGGCGGCCGCATCACCCGCGGCGATCTCTTCGGCGGTTTGCGTCATGGCTTCCAAAAAGAAGGTGCCGAAAAAGGAAGGTGTCGAGGAAGGTCGGAAAAGACGGGCTACGGAGGCGACGATACGTAGGTCCAGCCCTCAGGGACTACGTACGACGCGAGAGGATCCGACAGAGAGAGAGGTAAAGAGGGGACGACGATGGGGAAAGGGAAAAAAGCTGAGAGATGACAAAGCAGGCAGGCGGTGCTCTCTGCCCAATCCCCACGGTCTTGCTAGACCATCCAGTGCAGAGCGAATGGGTCGAGCGGGAGCAGCGAGAAAGGAACGACGCGACGAGTGGGGCTCGCCGCGCGCTCAGGAAACGAAAGCGGCATTTCCCTGGAAAACGCCGAGGAGATCCTGGGGAAGCTTGAATTTCTTGACGAGGGGACGGTGCGCATTGAAGGCCTCGCGGGGGAGCGTCGTCGATGCTGTCCGCGGAGGCAACATACACGATGTTAGGAGTGATGTTTTGCTCCGCCACGATCGCGAACGTGCGGCGTGCACACAAATTGATGCCCATTAGGCGATCGCCCCTTTTTATGCGCGCCGATTGCGCCTTTGTTGTCTGAGCGGACGAGGATGTGTGGATGTCTTTCCAATTCATCTGTTGGAAGAACATGAAGAGTAGTTCAATAGCAACGGCCTCGAGCCAGCAAATGTCGAGGCCCGGCTGCTTCCACTCCGGCGTGAGCTTCCACCCGCACCAACCCTCGCCTGCCAGATTATTGTCCATGTCGCAAAATTGATTCTTTGACAGCCGCGTTTCACATTTTTCGAGCACAATTTCAGTAGCCATGATCCTTCCGTACTCGTCTGGGCGGGGATGGAATTGTGGTAGTCACCTGCCATCTGTGCCATTATTCTCGGGCGAGTTTCATAGCGAAGGACCGAGATGTTGTTGTTCTCGATTTTGAACTGCTAAAACAGCACCATATCCTTTGCGTCGATTAACTGTGAAACCAAGGTGGACCAAAGAACTCACCTGGACCTTGATCACAGCCATCGAGTCGGACGAAGCGACCCGGGACAGTCTCTTCCCGGGTGTCGGCGCGATAAAGCTCAACGGAGGGACGCCGAAGACCCACTTTCACTATCAGCTAGCGATCACCTGTTTCGCAGATCACCCACTTTACCAAGAGAGCTTTGAGCCTGCTGGGCCCAAGTTCTGGCGAGGTAAGATAAAGAACCGTCTTGGAGCGTGAGTCTCGCTCGTCTTCAGGTACAATACGTCTAGTGACATGTCCCCAGATTGGTGGTAAAGGCCAAGGATAACATGACGGCGATGGGCGAGAGCTGATTTTTCCCACGCATCCAGGCGGTATCAAAAACAATAAATTTAAGCTTTAAATCTACTGATATTCCTCATCTGATGCCATTTCACAAATGGTGACTTTGGAATCGTAATAACTACTTCTGCAGGAACCTTGTCCCCTGTGCTCTATTTCTAAACTGACGAGCAACCCTCGTGCTTTTCTTGCAGTGCATTCAATTCTATGTTTTTTGATGTCCGCCCTGGCTTCCTCGTACCTTCTGATCTGGTATCGCGGCTCATGTGATTCACGTTGCAACTCATATAGTCGCGAATCTATGGGACCGGAGTTTGAATTTTAATAGTTTCCCACACTAACTTCGGTTAAAACCGATGACGCCATCGCTTCGGCAATCGCGAAGCGAGTTCCCACGCTCACGTGCCATCAAAACTACCTTCGATTTTGTGGGATTTCTGTGACCCGAAATGTAATTCTGAGGAGACAGACCTGAATGGATGTATTTATCATTTGTATACAGAGCTTGACAAGAATTTGTTGAAAATTGAATTGGGAATCAATAATCTTTCCGAAAGTTAGCGTGGGAAACTACTAAAATTCAAACTCCAGGCCCAGCCCTTTGCCGCGCCCCGAGTTGTACCAGTCATCATGCTGAGGTAACAAAGGTTTATTTCAGACCACAATGAAAGCCTGGCGGAAACGACCACTTTCCGTGCGATTGTGAAAGACGCGGGGAAAGGACCGGTTTACACCCATGGGGAAAAGTCGGCCGGAAAGTGATACTTTCCGATCACCTTTTTAGGCGTAGAAAAGAGGTAAATTCCGTGCCACATTCCTTTCACCAGGAAACTTGCGCTTTCCCTTCAACTTTCCCACTACTCGGAAATATTGCTATTTGCGGTGTGTCTGCTTTTGCCGATCTGCCGTTGGCTTCCCCGTCAATGCCGCTGCCGCTCCGCCTACCCCAGATCCTTATCAACTTCGATTACGACAGCTCTCATATGATCAAGCCGGTCGTTTCCTCCCGATGCCGAGGCCGAATCTACTACCAACTTCCAATTTCACGTTCACCATGTGTTCCTTCAAAGTCCGCTATCAGCGCTTCCTCTTCTTGATTGAGTGCATTTTTCTGGCCTTTTCTTTCAATTTGGCGCCCGTCTGTTTTTCCTCTTCCTCTGCGACAGCGACCTCCCCCCGTTGAAGATCATCATCCCTGACCTGGAACGTCCACTCTCTAGCCTCGAGTTCCCTCCTCAGGATTTCACGCATTGCTTCTTCACGCCTATTTCATTCATCGTGGTATTCGGCTTCTCGGAGTCGTACATCATTCATGATTTCCTCTTCCTTCATCTGAAACGATCTCACAATTCTTGTTCGCGCCGCAACACAAGGACGCGCAATTCTTCCTCGCGATTATTCACTGCCTCCTGGACAGCCTCTGGGCGGGACTGTATCCGAATCTGCGCGTGATGCAGCTGGGACTGGCACTCGTGGAGCTGGGATTGGAGAACATGGATTTGAGCTTCCATACGTTGGATACTTTCGGTTATCCGCAATCTGGGTTAGTCCACTTGGCGAGGCCGTAGGCAGCGTATTGACCTTCGTGCTCCTTGTCCTCGATGGGGTGAAAATCGACAACACGCTCGACAAGCTCCCATTGCTCGTCAATCCAGCTGAGGATCGTCCCGGCAAAGGTGTACTGCATCGATCGTGTCGTCCAGGTGTCAGTGGACACCGCGATTTTCGATTTACCATCTACACAAGTGTTAGACCTTTTCGTGATGAGATGGGCATCGACATACCTTCAAATCCGTTTTGAGGTTATCGTACATCTCGGTGAAAATGCGCGCGAGGGTATTTCGGACGGTAGTATCGCTGGGCAGGATGTAATTCACCTGCATGTATTCAAAAGACGGCGAATCCCGTCTGTCTCCCCGGTGGTAAATGGGAGGTCGTCCTCCAACAGCCACGCTGCGAACACCTTTAAAAATCCGCCCTGAGAGCGCCGCACCGCAGAATTCAGCTTCCCCTCACGCAAAAACTCCTCCATGATCTTGGCCGACGAGGCGGAGATGCCGCGTGCTAGACCCATTCGAGCGTCGTCCGGAATGGGCACGTCTCCATGCGCTTTGAGATGTGTCGCAAGATTCCCAAGCTTGGGCTTCTTGGGCTCATCATCGAAGCTGGAATCACGAGAGCGGGTGCGGGCGAAGGTGCACGAACTCTGTACTCGTGTGAGGCTCTGCGTATGGTTTGGCCGACGCAGGATCAGTTCCTGTTGCAGATGTGGGGATTACTGCCATGGCAGCCTGTATTTAGCTGACGACCGAGGGGTCCTGTCGGGACCATTAGCCTTGCGGAGCGGCACGACGTGGATTCACCGGCTCTCCTTCATCATTCCCGGAAACAATTCGCAACACCTCAGCGCCGATTCGTCTGCATCTCCCTTGTTTTCGCCGGAATTTTCTTAAGCACCTTCCAGAACTCTGTCGTCTTCGTTTTTCCAGGGTTCATCAAGGCTGGACTCGGCACCGCAATGCTGGGTGTATAAAATCATTCACGGCATCTCAATGCTGACCTCGGCACCACAATGCTGGCTGTATCTTGGCCCGCGTACAAGCCCAGAACATGCTACAAAAAATCTGAGCCACAGGAAAGTTTCGTATTGTCCAGGGCTATCGATCTGTGGCCCCGGAAATAGATAGCCCTCCTCAATACGAAACTTTCTGTGTCCTCGAAATTTTCGTAGAGTGCTCTGAGAGCGAACGCGGACCCAAACAAGATCCCGACAACGCCATCACGAGCTCGGAGGATGCGCCAGGCCGCCGTCGGTCTGCCTCACAATCTGACTTGGTATCAAGAGCTACTTTCGCCACAATGATTGTTAGGTGATAGCCTGTGGAATTCTAAGCAAAACTGTCTCTTCGGATTTCCTGTTGATGCCCTTGTCATTGAGCCTTGGGCGTCTCTCCATAATGGGGGGAGGCGGTGCTGGGAAGAGCGGGCCGAATCTATAGCAATTGCAATTCCCATACTTAAGACAATCAACATTGCCGAGCCCACCATTGAGATGCTGTGAATGAGTTTGATTGGCAAATACTCTTCAACGAAAAGCCGGGCCACCAGGAAAAGGCTCGTAAGACAGAACGAGGCGACGCTGGACTTTTATACAAAGCCTCCAGAGCTGACCACGGATAGCAGAATCAGCACCTTGCTCAGGGGCGTAGGGATGGGTTCTGAGTCACCCAATTGCACGCGGGAAATGACCTTCAACGAAGCTACATATCTCTTCGTTGCTGTCACCCTGGTGGAAGGAAATGGGCTCTGCTGGCGTCGATAACTTGGCAAGCCCGAATTCAAGCAGATGGTCCACATATGAGATGGACAGGCGGGCCCGATTGAGCTCGCCTTTTAAATTCTATAGTAGTGTTTGTAAGTAGTCAGGGAATAAAGATGAGCAACAAAGGTACCATGCCATCAGGAAGGAAAATAACTTTTTGGATGGCAACGGCTCTACCGAGCGAACGAAGGTTCTGTAGAAGTCAGAGTTGAGCTTCCATATGAGATGGCATACTGACCTTCCCCTTGTTGGCCGACTTGGCCTTTATTAGCACAGACGCAGCCTCGGTGTCAGTCTTCGTTGAAGACGACTTCCTTTTTTTGGCATTGGGGCGAAGACCTGCACTGGTTTCCACCTCTGCATCCGAGACGGATGCTTCGAGCTGGGAAGTAGAGGACGGCCCATTCTTGACCTTGCCAGCACCGCGTGGATCTTTGACGAATGCAGTGATGTCAAGGCGAGGAGTTGGGGCTGCTGGATGTGCAGACTCGATGTGATGACAGTTTTTGCAAATGTCGGGGTCGTCAACATCCTTTGTAACTTTGGGGACATGACGACAGCAGAAGCGCCGAGTGCCATCCGGGCCTACGACAGCACACTGCAAAGAAGCTTATTACTGCCTCAATTCCGACCCAGATGCTGAAGCAATGGCTTTCAAGAGGCCTATGAAGCTGATCTCGCAGATGACACCTCAGATCTCCCGGGTATTTCTGCGCTGAAATAGTGAATGGACGGAGATGGATTCAGGGGAGTTGGTAAAAGTTGCGGACGTACTGTACTATTTCGTTCAATTCGAATGTCACGCGTCACACCCAATTTCTGGAAACCCTCGCAATAATTTTTTCTCGATTTTAGCGGAATTTGGAGATTTGTCGGAAAAATTAAAAGTCACGTGCATTTTTGAATTGAGCGAAATAGTAGAGTATTACAGAGAGCAAAGAGACAGCACATACACAAGGTCACGCGGTTCTCTCGTAATCTCGGGAATTCACGGACATCAAAGTGATTGACAATTTACATCAGACTTTTGACAACAAGACCCAACAAGGTCGCAAGACACACCAAAAGTGCCGCAAGATCGCAAGACCGCAAAGGCAGTCGAGATTCTCACAAGATCACTCGTTCGACTCTGGCTGGGGGCTTAAATTGTGAAAATTGAAAGGCTGTTGGGTACTGCACGGTTGCGATAAATTTTGAGAGGACTCCTCAGAACTCTCACAGCCTTCTAGTGCTAGTCTATCCCAGGACTGAGTACTAGGCTGCTGGATGCGTTGAAATACCAGTTTCAAACATAATATTCATCACTCTGGCTATAGAAACACTCCTGCAAGTTGTACTGACTGTGCAACAAGTTTGAGTGCAATATAGACGCTAGGCCATATATTAAACACATGGGACATTGGAAGGAACATATATACAGCTTACAGGACAAATGAATAACCATTGGTTCGCTCTCAGGAATATTTGGAAGAGGATACATCCAATAGGGGTACTAGCTAACCGTATTGGGTAACTGTGGGAATTCTCTGGGCATTTGTGGGCTTTTCTTGAGGTCGAAGACAGCAAAACATCAGGGACGTCTAGGGATCATCTAGAATGGCCAGAGCGGCCTTGGGTGCTGTTTTCTGAGTCCCAATGACTCATAAATGCCATGGAGACACCAGGATCATAGGAATAATCAAAAAGGCTGTGTATTTCCTTGGGGAATATCTCGGTTTTGGCTTACAAACGACTCGGAGGGTTGCTAGGACCGATACAGATGACTCATGGGTGCTCTTTTGTCGGTCTCACACGGAGTTTTAACCCCAGAAAAGCGGATTTCTTCTCACAGGCTCTATATCCTTTTAGACAAGTAAATGTATTTAAACAGAGGCATGTAAAGTAGATGGACAGTGAATCCCACTCCCCCTTGTTGGCACCAGCTATTGAGTGTAGTGACCTGGAATCGCCTTGTGCTTGAGCCAGTCTAGAACGACTTGGATTCCACTTGTGCTTGAGCCAGTCTTGCTAGGACTTGGAATAGCCTTGTGTTGAGCCGGTCTTGCTGTGACTTGGAATCGCCTTGTGCTCGAGCTGGTCCTCCTCTTCCTACTTTCATAAAGTCCAACAGTGGTTCCTGTGGCTAGTAACTAGGGTATTCTCCTTTCCATGCAGTCAGTATCTTGTGGCCTTAGTCTACATGAAGTCAGTGTCCCGGATCCTGTAAATTGTGACCAAAATTGACATTTGCACCGAGCAGTCGTTCCCGCTTGTTGCACCACTTTGCCAACCCATTTTATTTTGGGAGTTTGATTGTGAAAGCATGCCAAGTAGATCATCAAGAACATTCCTTGCAACTTGCACGATGAAGGAGTTGGTTATTTGGCTTGAAAACGTCGAAATCTGCGCGAATTAGCCCTGTGACCATCTGCGTCATATTCAGTGTTTAGTCCTGCATCATAATGGTTCTATGGCACAATGGTTGTATGTGCCATTCCTCAAGTGATTTGGCTGAGATTTACAGAGGTTCGTGGTTCGATCCCCCTTAGCGGTGCCTTTTTACTTCAAACCAATTCAAACCAGTTCAAGAATCAATGAACGGAACATCGTTTAAACAGTGTTTATGGATATCCCTCGGTCCGCCGCTGTTCAAACAGGTAAGAGATGCTACGGATCTCCCACCCCTGTGTTCAAGTGAACGAAAATTAAACACTGTTTTGCGTTGCAATGCTCATTGTTTGAACAAACCTAATAGAGATTTATGAAGGGACCAGCGCAAGTTCTCTCAGTTCAAATCGGATCGAACCACAAATTCTGAACCACAAATTCTTATTCTGTCTTGAGTCTACTCAAGAACCCGCGAAATGGGGGGAGAGTGTACTGCCTACATACGAGCAATCTTACAGCTTTTATACAAGTTACAAATAATAAAAGGAGATAATATCCACATGGGATTCTGCTCTTGCTCAGTCAGCTCGCAACCTGCATCAGGTCTGGGCATGCCTATTCGGGTTTCTATACCCATTTCGGTCATATTTCTCTGTCCCACACCTCAGCATGCCATAGTCCTCAAGGGCTTCATTGCCATGTGTGGGAACTGCTTGGCCAAAAGAGCCCGACAGTTCAATTCTTTAGTCATTCTGATTTCGGGATCATGCCTGAGGTTCTCACCGCGGTGGAACAGTCCGAAACAGCGCGGCATAATTCTTGTTCTGGCTCTGGCCCAAGTCTGTGCACACTCGTTTAGACTCCAATCTCGCCTTCTGCCCTTGTTCACCTCAAACACACTAATGTAGTGCCCAGCGGAGGCTCTAGTCACAATTCTGGTCCTTTAGGTACCGTCCTTGAATACTATAGCTCTTGTTATGCGGACTTTACGGTTCCTGCGGTGTAGTACACCATTCCGGGCCGAATGTGTACCCTCAATCTGATCTCACTCGGGCGGTAAATGGTAAGTTGAAAATGTCGAAAATTCGCAATTTCATGCGTGTATGAATGCATGCCCTATCAACACCATCGCCGCTGGACCTCTCCCCGCCATCCAAGACCCAACTCGCAGACCCCATAGGTTTCCCCATGCCCCACGGTAGCCCCCAGACAACGAAAAGAGGCAGAAAAGCTGACCTAGACTATTTAGCCTCAGACAACCCTCTCAGACAAGTCTACGTCGAAACACTGGAACGGCATTGATTGATTGATTGATTATTCCGTTATTCTCACTGCAAGCCGTTCATCGGCTTATGTCGGAGTCTAGTGTTACATCAACCGTATCACTAATTGTAACGGCATAAAACTCCTCAAGGACTTTATACACGAATTTTGCGACTAGTACGATGGTGGAGCGCTCGTAGATAATGGCTTTCAAGAACTCAACGCTAGTAAGTTCAGCCATTTTTAATTGCAATCTTGGCACAGTGCGGAAGAGCTTGTCCAGGAATATTTCACGCAAGTTGATCACGGCCGGGGATGCCTGGCACTTCAACAATGCATGTTCTGGACTTTCGACAACTGTGGTGCAAAAACGACAAAAGCGCTCGTTACGGGGTACTCGTGGAAGTGCATGATCAACGTGCCACAATTTTTCCAAGGCAAGTGAATGGGTGGACAGCATGATGGACGTCAAGGCTTCACGATGAGCTTGTGTCGTTACCATGAACAGATAGTGGCTCAGAAATAGAGTTTTTTGCGCGGCAGGTTTGTCCTTTTGGGGTTCACGTTGCCCGTGCAGCAGGTAGAGTTTGTCTGAGGAGTCAACTTCATGCTGTAACCACTCGAGTGTGCACTTTTCGATGCATTTTCGGTGGGCTTCGATGCTTTGCTCTGTTGCACTACTGAAGTTGAGAAATGCTGGGATGTCGGGGTGATACCGAGGCAGAATTTGATGAAAATTTGATGGGGGAACGGTGCCCTATAACGTCTGGTGCAGTTTAGCCGTAAACGTTGAGCTTGCATCACACGGTCAATCCTCCAGTCCAAAATAATGAGAATCTCTTGCCCCTGCCTTCAGGTATTCATCAAACTTCATACAGACCTTCCTCATAGTCAACAAGCTTATGGGCTTTTCACTGGTAATTTTCTGAGCTCTATTGGTCCCGTCACATATTTTCCACCTGCTCGGTGGTTGATGTCTGAATCTACTCAGAAAGAGATATTCGAGTGGAGGAAGAGGTCTTAAATAGTACCGGTAGTGATTCTGAATATCTAGATTGTATTTACAGTGCACTGAGGACGCTACAAACATTTGAAAACGGCTGTAGCTCACCTCACACGGAGACCCCCCTTATGGCTCTTTCTCCGCCATTCTGGATTGCCTGGTCTGTCGCTCCCAACGCTTCGACGTTGTCCTTGGTCTCGCCTTGGCGTATCTCTTGAGAAAATACAAGACATGCCGGAGCGTAGCGACGGCAAATGGTATTGATAGCAGGATGTAGTACATTTTACAGCAAGATTTCATGGTATGTTACATTCGTAGTTTCAATTCACCCGGTCGCAATCTCACTTTGGCGTGAGTTCGGTGGCGGATTTGGGATAGCGCGGTATATAGTTGTCCGTGTGAGAAGGCGGGTCGAGTTAAATCGACGCCCACAATATCCAATGTCAGTCCTTGGCAGCTGTTAAAGGTTGTTGCGTATGCAGGAGCCAAGGGGAACTGGCAGCGGAGTAATGTGTGGCCGGATGGCAGTGCAGCCGTGAATGCGGTCCTTGGAATAAGAATATCTTCGTCATCAATCATCCTTGTTCCACCCGCTATCCCTCTGAGTAAGCGGACAGTGATCAGCCGTTTTCCTACATGAACGACGCCAACCCGGATATTCTTTACCAATCCACGATCAACTGAAAAGTTTCGTAGGAGTCGGAAAATGCCGTTTGTTTTGATTGTTAATGAGTGGGGTGGGAGTCCCGGTGGAGTGTTTTTGGCGACATAATCCAGAATGCTGTCCGGAGTGTCCAGGCCAAGGTCTTCAACTTCTTTTCGGCTATCTGCAGCTAAATAAGTTCGCTTGTTACCACCCAGGGGAATTCGGACCCCTGAACTCACTCATATCGACCCCATATTCCAAACGTTGTGACATGGGCTGTTAATGTCGGCCGTTTCTCAATAGATTTTATTAGCCTCGAATAAACGGTTTCAATCCTCTTTCGTCAGCGCTGATTACGGTCCGACTCGTTCCGCGGCCGGATTGGATTCAGATTCTCCCACACCGCTCGCTGGCATACTCGACGACGAATGACCTCTGGACGACCCGGCTTTTCTCTACCATATAATTCTGCTGTCTGGCAACCGATATACTGCCTCAGCACCTTCAGCCACCGATGCAAAGCCTCAAAGTAGCCCTCTGCCTGGGTGGGCTTAAGCCAGGACAATTGTGTTTGGATCAGGCTGCGCCCGGCATGTGTGCCGCTTGCTAGTCGCTTGCTGGCTTCCATCAGTTCATCAAGATACCCAAATACCCAACAGATACTCATAGATACTCTTGCGGGAACACCACGGAATAGATGTTGAGAATAAATCTTGTACGGCAGCATCACTGGCACCCCTCAAATATGCTGAAAATATTTTCTATTCTTACGGAAAGTCACCCACTATTGCAGGGCTAATATACCAGTATTCGCACAGCAGAACCCTTCGGCACTCGGATATCCTGATCCCTCCTCGCATCGTCGGCATCGGACGAGGGATCGTCTCGGCAGATGACGCAAGCGACACCTGTGGGGGGGTCGTACGCCTGCATAGTAGTGGGAAATTCGACCCATGGAAGTCCAGTAACGTTGAGGGCAATTGCCCGGCATCGGAGGAGTAGAACGAGCCCAAGAAATCCTGGAACAACGAAGGATTGGCGAAGAAATGGCCGAGACGAGCAAGGCAAGCGGTGCAGCCGTAACAAAATGATGTTCCCGCGGTGCGGATCCTGATCGGCCATGCCATAACTTTCCATCAACTCATCACTTCGGCTCGAAATTTGGTCCAGACCTTCGTTTTAGGTCCTACTCCAATCCTCCAGTACGTCGAGCGGTAACTATCAAGTTCTGGGCCTCTAGCTCCCAAGTGGCCAGCTAGGTAGGATGGCCAGGTAGGTGGTCCAAAATAGTAGGGGTGCTCAATAATTAGCTCGAGCCAGCTCAGCCCGGTTTTTAATTCAAATTAATTATAAATCAAATGATGTCCGATGATGTCCGAGACTCCGACGACTCCACCCACCTTGCTGTTGCCCTCTTCCCTCCTGTATTCACGCGACAACAGACTTCAGAATTTTATTATAGATTCCTCTGGATTCATCACCTGACATGTTTTCTGCAATCTGCATCCAATTCAGAGCAGAAAGCTCGAGGATGATGATGGATCTGCCACCGTAGGATCTGTAGAAAGAATATGCCTCTTGATCTTCAAATAAAGCCATCTCTCCTTTGTCGGAGACATTTTCGAGGGCAAGAGCAGCAGTCATGAGAGTTTCCCCATGTCCAATTGCGTCTGTACTTTCGTCGGTCGCAGCATCAGAGAGCGGCCCAATTTAACCGAGATCAAAGTGATTTATAATATTTTACGAGCTGAGCTGGCCCGAGCTAATTATTGAGCACCCCTATTATTTATTTATTTATTTATTTTGGAGTGTTTGGGATAATGATAACTTAGTCTGCAGAAGCATTCCAAGCTCATCCGCTTGTGATGCTGGTTTTTAGCCAGTCGTTGCCAGGAGAAAATGTCCAGGAGGAAATGCCATTACACACAAATTGAATCCAGTGTGGGGCTCTGGCCTTTAAGAATTATCCTATCCCGTGTCTATTGATCATGGGCCGCATACCCACTAAAACCCCCTCGCCAATTGTTTGTGGAAGGCAAGTGGTCCAAACTTAATTTTATTCGTGAGGAGACGGCCACGCTGTAGGGCGCAATTAATAGCTGCTAGCCATTTGTTGGTAATTTCCCTTTCATCTGGTGTCCTATCCAGAGCTGAAATCACTTGCTCTGTGCGCAGGTTCCATATTTGATGCCATGCAACGGAAACCAGTATAGCAAATAGTCTCCCTTTCGCCTGGATGATCTTGCCTTTGTGTGATTTGAATCCTACCAAGTTACCCCCTAGAATCAAACCCCAGTTTAACTTGGGCCAGTGGGAATATTTCAGCCCCCATAATTTTTGTGTCAAAGTCCAGATTAATTGTTGGCCTTGGGTGTTGCATTCTAAAGCAATGTGTTCAAGCGATTCGGGGACTTGACAATCGTGGCATCTCCCACGGATCTCTAATGTATCAATGTGGTACCAGAACTCTCCTACTCTGAAAGTGTTGTGTATGCACTTCCAGTAGAATTCTCGTGTGAGTCGTTGGAGTGTAGTTGATCGTATCGATCGCCAGATTGTTTCGTCAGAGGGTGCGTAGTTCGAGATTTCTTGTACTGAACAACGTATGCGATCTAAGTTTATGAAAGTTGATTTACGGCATTCGAACATGAGATCAATTTGCGTGTCAAGTTCCACAGGGTCCCGTTGCAAAGCCGCTGGAAACAGTGAGCGTGTCTTCCGGCCAGACAAAGGATCACAGAATTGCCGAGCTTGAGGCAAGAGTTCGCAGTTTTGAGCAGCCAGTAACACCAGCACCAGAGAAACAAGGCGCGCCGGCCAAAACGGAAACCAAGAAAGCCGTTGATGGCCATATTGCCAGTTTGGTTCGACCGGATCACAGTGCCAAGAAGCCCGGTCATAGATCCTCGCGGCTCACTCCCGGCCGAATTGCCGTTGGAAGTACGCTTGAGAAAGCGATCCGCGAATCTGCCCATGCCTCTGGGCCGCCTCCCGATCCCTCGGATAGTTCCTCGGATGACAGCTCTGATGGGCCCGATCCAGGGAGCGATGGGGAATTGAGTGAGGCGGGTAGACGCAGCTCGGCAGATTCTCGCCACCGCAGGATGTCTTCACGAAGAAGCAGCGGTCCCAAGTCACGGATGCTGCTCAAACCGATTCCGCCCACGAAGTACGATGGGGAATTAAATGCGACGACATTTCAACGATTTGTGCGAGAAAGCTCTGCCTATGTGAAAATGGGAAGAGTTCCTGTTGAAGATCAGGTCTTTTATGTGTCGTATTATTTGAAAGACAAGGCGGCGGACTATTACAACCAAGTTGTGGTACCGGATGAAGAGTCTTACAACCTGGAGCAATTCTTCATTGGCCTGTTCGACTTCATTTTCCCGCCGGATTTCCGTAATACTCAGCGCAAGAAGCTCAATAGATGCTTCCAGAATGACAAAGCGGTTTCCGCTCACGTCGCTGAATTCTCGCAGATATATAGCACAATTGGCCTCAAGCACGATCAAGAACGCATTGTTAAATTGTGGAATAGCTTCCGAAGTGAAATTCAGCAAGAAATGTACCGAAAAGATCTTGATCCTGAGTCTTCAACTTGGGACGAGGTTATTCGAGGCGCGGAACGCGCAGAAATTCTGCTAAAGCTTAGTACAAAAGGCAAAGGATCGCCACCCGTCAACAAGGAGGGCGGGTCTCAATCGCAGAATTCCAACCATCACCGTGATTCTTCTAATCGCGGTGGGTTCCGTGGCCGCGGGCGCGGTCGCGGTAGAGGTGGTAGAGGTGGTTCTACCTCTCGAGGGGATGTTCTCCGTACTTCTGCGGTGGATGTCCCCAATAAATCGGGTCCTTCGGGCTCCTCGGGCGAGAAGAAAATGTCGCCGCAGAAACGCAACGAGTTGCTTGCCAAAGGAGTTTGCTTCACTTGCGAAGAACCGGGACATCTGGCCCGTAACTGTCCTAAAACTTCGACTGTTGTGTCGAAGAAAAAGGGAAAGCCACCAGGCATTTCTGCAAACAGCGCGGACTATTCAAGTAGCATCTGCTTCGAGCACAAATCAAGCTTTGTATGACAGCACAGAGGTACTCGAAACCTTCCACGTTGGAGCGGTCCTTCTCGGCGGTTTGGAGGCCGAGGAGGGCGGGGTACATCTAAAACACAAAATTCAGTCGACCTCTCAAACCCTTCAACATACACGCCGCCCAAACGCGCCATTGGAGACCTCTTTGCGAAGAACTTGATGCTTGCACTTCACGCCGCGCGCCCGTATCCGTGCGAAGATCCATTGGCTGACGACGTCTGGAATTCAGAACGGTTCGGTGTATGCCGTCTGAGTCCAGAGGAATACATTATCTTTGATCACGAAACTGATGAAGATGTGCTGATTCCCGTCTTCTTGGTGGAGTTCCCCGAGTTCAAACCTGGGCTCTGGTACGCATGCAAACGACTTGAATTAATGGGTATGGACCCCTGCAACGTACCTCGAGAAGAGCGCTACCTTCAAGCTTTGGGTGACGCGTTGCTTCAAGGCGCAGCTATTCAACTGTCTGAGCTTTATCCATGGGATTTCACCAGGTTCGAGGTCAGAGATGGCTCGAACGACATGGTTGTCATTCAAGACAACGCACTTTGTTTCGAAGCCTCGCTGGCTAAATCTCAGCTTCGGGATCCAGAATTTGATTGGGGTCTTGGTACCATTTTGCTGCGCGTGCCATGGGACCAGATGCTGAGGAATACGACTTCTTATCTGTGTCCGAAACCGATGCCGAGCTCATCGAGTTTGAATTCGATTCATTAGATTCTGGAAAGCGAGGCAGGATCCCTTCCTCCTCTCCAAGATGTCAGCGATTCCGAGGACGAAATATGACGCTTACAACCCTGCATCGTCAATGTACGGGGACGCGGACGAGACGTTTGAAAGGTCGTCTTCATCTGTGGGAACGCGCAATTGCGGAGCAGGAAGCACGCGCGCGAAATCCATTGCCTCGTGCTCATCGCATCGGGGACATTATGGGCGAGAGCGCCGCTTCATTACTTGAATTCTTGCAGCCCTATCCAGGGGATGAGAAAATTTCTTGGGCGGATGAACGGCGCGATGAGCGCCGTTTCAAAGTTGTCCGTGTCACACAGACTCAGTACGAGATACACGACACATATCCTGGATGGATTTCGACTTTACCTCTTGATTTCCTTCGCGTCCCGCACTTCCAGCTAGCACGTTGGTATGCCAGTCATCTGGTACAAGAGCTAGAATCGAGGACTATCAGCCACATACTCTTCATGAGATTCCAGTGGACGAACCTTTTGGCAGCTGGAGTGGAGCAATATTTTGCTGAGGTACGGCGAGATGTGCCGTCTCTTGGTTCGATTTCTGCTATCAAGAAACCTTGTGCTATTGAGGACGAAAGTCCTTCGACTTACCTTATCACCATTCCTTTTGGTGACGAGGACTTGTACGAGGAAATTTCCGAGTTGGACCTCATGAACCAGCATCTGGATTTGGTATCCTGGGTCAATCGGCGCAAAATTCAGTGCATTCTGAGGGCCAATGCGGCTGAAAACAGCTGGGACTCAACTGAAGAGGATGATTTCCTCAGTGCTCTGTTTGATTGCGCTGATTGCAATTCCGCACTGTATTGTGGCGGAGTTCAGGTGCCTCCCGGCAGCGTGAAGGGAATTTCTCGTGCTGCTTCCATGCCTCGAGTACCAGAAAGGGTGGTGGCTAAGCCGCTCATCATTGTGGTGCTTGTGAATGGACATCCTGTCCGTG